>JAPDNY010000026.1:237500-252500 GCA_029375565.1 Gekko gecko | reverse complement strand
ACGCCCCGCCAACGACTCCAGGACGCTGGGCAGATGTTTCTGTCTGATTGCGCCCCTTTACTGCACGCGGAAATTGCATCTTTGCCGCTGCTTTTGTACACATGATCACAGCCTGAGATTAACACATGGGATTCACTGCCACAGGAGGTGGTGGCAGCTACAAGCACGGATGGCTTCAAGAGGGAATTGGATAAATGTATGGAGCAGAGGTCCATCAGAGGCTATTAGCCACAAGGTATAGATAGGAACTCTCAGTCTGGGGCAAGGGATGCTCTGTATTCTTGGTGTTTTGGGTGGGTCAACAGTGGGAGGGCGTCTAGTATCCTGGCCCCACTGGTGGACCTCCTGATGGCACCTGGTATGTTTTGGCCGCTGTGTGACAGAGCGTTGGACTGGATGGGCCATTGGCCTGATCCAACATTGGCTTCTCGTATGTTCTTATAGATGAAACACTCTGTATTCTTGGTGCTTGGGGGGGGGCAACAGTGGGAGGGCTTCTAGTGTCCTGGCCCCACTGCTGGACCTCCTGATGGCACCTGGTATGTTTTGGCCGCTGTGTGACAGAGTGTTGGACTGGATGGGCCACTGGCCTGATCCAACATTGGCTTCTCTTATGTTCTGTGCCACCTGAAAAGACTATCAAGATTTATTCCATGCTTTGGAAAAGACACACGGAGATCGGGAAAGTTCTGACATCATCTCGAAGAGCTCGGCAGAATCGTTGGGCTTTGAAGCAGAATTAGGGGCGGTTGCCCCTAAGCCTGTAAAAACTAAATGGCTTTTTGATAAAAACGAAACTTAGAAGAAAGAAACAAGCAGAAAACAGATTAATTTTGATAGCTGGTTGTTTACTAGAATGTACACACTTCAGAAGGAGCTGCGGTGGCTCAAGTGGTTAAGACGCTGAACTGCAGGCTGTGAAAGGTCAGTAGTTCAGCAGTTCGAGACCCGTGAGTGCCGCATGACGGGGTGAGCTCCTGTCTCTAGTTCCAGCTCCTGCCAACCTAGCAGTTCGAAAGCAAGAAATTGCAAGTAGATAAATAGGTACCACTTCAGTGGGAAGGGAACAGCGTTCCGTGCGCCTTGGTGTTTAGTCATGCCGGCCACATGACCACAGAAATGTCTTCGGACAGCGCTGGCTCTTCGGCTTTGAAACGGAGATGAGCACTGCAACCCTAGAGTCGGATTTGACTGGCTTTCGAGCAAGGGAACTTTTACCTTTACCTTTTACACACTTCAGAAGACCATGATGGAGTTTTATATCTTTATGATGTACTTTTTGCTATATGATACTAGGGAAGTATCAATCATTTTAAACTTATGTATAAATGATCCTTGCTACTCTTTATTTTAGGTTGTCTCTACTTCCCCAACCCTGTAGATTTGTAGCTTAGAAAAGCAAAAAAAAAAGGGGGGAGGGAAAGACACACGGCTTGCCATATGACATCTCAAAACTTTGGCTCTTTGCCTATGTATATAGATATTATCTGTTTGGCACTGTAAATCCACCCGTTCCACTTCGGAGAAGGTCAAGTCCTTCATAAAAGCTGTTGCTGATTGATGACGCCGTGGTGCAGCTTGGGTGGCCAACCTCCAGGCGGTGACTGGAGAGGTCCTGGGATTACAAACTGATCTGCAGGTGGCAGAATACTTTGGAATACTGTGTACAGTTCTGGTCACCACATCTCAAAAAGGATATTATAGCATTGGAAAAAGTGCAGAGAAGGGCAACTAGAATGATAAAAGGGTTGGAACACCTTCCCTATGAAGAAAGGTTAAAACGCTTGGGGCTCTTCAGCTCGGAGAAACGACGGCTGAGGGGTGACATGATCGAGGTTTACAAGATTATGAATGGGATTGAGCAGGTTGAGAAAGAAGTATTTTTCTCCCTTTCTCACAATACAAGAACTCGTGGGCACTCCATGAAATTGCTGAGCAGTCGCGTTAGAACAGATAAAAGGAAGTACTTCTTCACCCAAAGAGTGATTAACATATGGAATTCACTGCTGCAGGAGGTGGTGGCAGCTACAAGCATGGACAGTTTCAAGAGGGAATTAGATAAACATATGGAGCAGAAGTCCATCAGTGGCTATGAGCCACAGGGTATAGGTGGGAACTCTCAGTCTGGGGCAGGTGATGCACTCTATTCTTGGTGCTGGAGGGGGCAGCAGTGGGAGGGCTTCTGGTGTTCTGGCCCCACTGCTGGACCTCCTGATGGCACCTGGTATATTTTGGCCGCTGTGTGACACAGAGTGTTGGACTAGATGGGCCATTGGCCTGATTCAACATTGGCTTCTCTTATGTTCTTATGTTCAGAAATCAGTTCCGCTGGAGAAAATGGCTACTTTTGGAAGGCAGACTCAATGGTAGGGATGCCAGCTTCCAGGTGGGACCTGGGGGTTCCCTGGAGTTACAGCTCATCTCCAGACTACAGAGATTAGCTTCCCTGGAGAAAATGGAAGAAGAAGAAGAGGAGGAGGAGGAGGAGTTGGTTTTTATACCCTGCTTTTCTCTACCTTAAAGACAGCTTACAATCGCCTTCCCTTCCTCTCCCTACAACAGACACCCTGTGTAACGCTCCCTCTAAGGTGTAGAGTCTTGTGAGCAAAAATTCTACTTTGTGAGCTACTGGCATGAAAGTTGTGAGCGAGCGATTCGGCTACTGCATAAATTAGTTTGCTCGAGAGCCGTCCTTCCTGTGCTCTAGGACAGAAATGTCTGAGCCGGAGGCTAAAAAACTGTGAGCTAGCTCACACTGACTCACCTTAGAGGGAACACTGACCCTGTGAGCTAGGTGGGGCTGAGAGAGCTCTGAGAGAACTTGTGACTGACCCAAGCTCACCCAGCTGGTTGCATGTGGAGGAGTGGGGAAATCAAACCCAGTTCTCCAGATTAGAGTCTGCTGCTCTTAACCACAACACTACACTGAATCTATGGCGTTGGACCTTACTGAAGGTCTCTGTGGCGTTGGACCCACGGGCTCCCCCCCATCCTGTTTCCCTGGTCATGTGGCCAGCATGACTGAATGCTGAGGCGCACGGAACGCTGTTACCTTCCCACCAAAGCGGAACCTATTTGCCTACTTGCAGTTTCTTGCTTTCGAAATGCTAGGTTGGCAGGAGCTGGGGCCAGAGACGGGAGCTCACTCCGTCACGCGGCACCCGGGTCTCGAACTGCTGAACTACCAACCTTCCGGTCTGCAGCTCAGCATCTTACCCACTTGAGCCATTTCTGCTCTGTCGTTTGTGATCTCGGGATACCAGTCACCAAAACTACGCGGTTCCTGGTTACGGCTTCTTCTGGTGTGGTATGAGAATGGGCCTCATGCAGACCGCCCCCAGGTTGCGATGGTCACATAAGAACTGGCATAATTCTGTTCCCCTAGGATGAAAAATGGGGCCACAGTGGCTCAGAGGCTAAGAAGCTGAGCTGCAGACTGGAAGGTCGGTAGTTTGGCAGTTCGAGACCCGAGTGCCGCATGACGGAGTGAGCTCCCGTCTCTGGCCCCAGTCCCAGCTCCTGCCAACCTAGCAGTTCAAAAGCCAGAAATCGCAAGTAGACAAATAGGTACCGCTTCAGTGGGAAGGTAACAACGTTCCGTGTGCCTCGGCGTCTAGTCATGCCTGCCACATGACCACGGAAACGTCTTCGGACGGTGCTGGCTCTTCGGCTCGGAAACGGAGATGAGCCCCGCCCCCTAGAGTCAGATTTGACTAGCTTTCAAGCAAGGGGAACTTTTACCTTTACTTGGATGAAAAACTTGGCTCAGGTGCCCTTTTCTAAGACTACACATCCTCTGTATTCCTTCTCTGTAGTAGCCCAACCCCTGAGCCACAGACCCTCATATCGTTCCCCAACAAACACCACAACTTTGTAATGTGTAGATGGAGCCTATATACAGCCCCTAGTCCCCTTTCTCTATACACTGACCTTCACACGAAGTGGCCTTCTACCAAATTGGACCACAAGTCCATCAAGGACTGGTTTGAATCCAAGTCTTACGAGGAAAGGCTGAAAGAGTTGGGTCTGTTTAGCCTGGGAAAGAGAAGACTTAGAGGGGACATGATGGCAGTCTTCAAGTATTTGAAGGGCTGTCATGTAGAAGATGGAGCAGATCTCTTCTCTCTTGCTCTGGATTGCAAGACGAGATCGAATGGGTGGAAATTACGAGGGAGTCGTTACCGGCTAGATATCAGGAGAAACTTTCTAACTGTACATGTGGTTGAGCAATGGAACACAGTCTGCCTCGGGGGGGGGGATGCTCCTTTGCTGGACGTTTTCAAGCGGAGGCTAGATGACCATCTTTGGTGTATGTTGTAGGTATGTAGGGCTATCTTTTGGCTGTGCTCCTGCAGAGTGCAGGGGGTTGGACTAGATGACCTGCAAGGTCCCTTTCCAACCCTAACATTCTATGATTCTAAGGTTAGTATTGCCTACTCAGGCTGGTAGCCACCCTCCAGGGTTTCAGACCGAGGTCTTTCATAACACCCGCTCCCTGGTCCTTTTAACTGGAGAGGTGGGGGATTGAACCTGGGACCTTCTGCATGCCAAGCAGAGGCTCTGCTACGGAGCCAGAGCCCTTCCCTGCCATGGCTGTCCCTGTTTCTCTCCATCCGAACTTGTCTGGACAATTAGCCACCAAAGGAGAACTAAGATAAAGGTAAAGGTTCCCTTGCTCGAAAGCCAGTCGAATCCGACTCTAGGGTTGCGGTGCTCATCTCCGTTTCAAAGCCGAAGAGCCAGCGCTGTCCGAAGACGTTTCCGTGGTCATGTGGCTGGCATGACTAAACACCAAGGCGCACGGAACGCTGTTACCTTCCCACCGAAATGGTACCTATTTATCTACTTGCAATTTCTTGCTTTCGAACTGCTAGGTTGGCAGGAGCTAGAACTAGAGACGGGAGCTCACTCCATCTTGCGGCACCCGGGTCTTGAACTGCTGAACTACTGACCTTCCACAGCCTGCAGTTCAGCGTCTTAACCACTTGAGCCACCACAGCTCCTTAACTAAGATAAGTGGAGATAAATAACAGCTAAGGAGCAAGTCTCCACAATCCCCTCCAATTTTCCCTCAGAGGAACGTTTAGAGTTCTTGGCAGTCAGCACCTGGCTTAAATACAGTTACTTCTCATGAGGTAAATCAAACGTATCTGGTAGTACACGGCTGCTGTCTCTTGGGGCCAAATGAGACGTGAAGGGGTCCTTGTGGTGGCCACAATGACGACAATGGCACCGAAAGAAGGGATTATGAGAACCAGTCTGACATGGCTGTTAAGAGTGTCGGACCCGTATCTGGCAGACCCAGGTTCAAATCCCCACTTCTGTGGTGGAAGCTTGCAGGGAGACCTCGGGCCCGTCACACTCTCTCCACCTAACTTACCTCACGGGGCTGTTGTGAGGATAAATGGAGGAGGCGGAGAACGAAGCCACTTTGGGCCCCCACGGGGAGGAGAAAGCTTGGATATAAACGAATTAAATAAATACTATAAATTTAAAAACTATGAGGGCCGACAGCATGGTCGAATGAGGCACCCCCCACACACACATGCACACCTTATCAAGTCCTGAAATGGTTGATCGCCCCCCCCAAGCCAGTTTGGCGTAGTGGTTAGGAGCACGAATTCTTATCTGGGAGAACCAGGTTTGATTCCCCACTCCTCCTCCACATGCCGCCGCTGGTGATTAACACATGGGATTCACTGCCGCAGGAGATGGTGGCAGCTACAAGCATGGACGGCTTCAAGAGGGAATTAGATAAACGTATGGAGCAGAGGTCCATCCGTGGCTATTAGCCATGATGTATAGATAGGGACTCTCAGTCTAGGGCAAGGGACGCTCTGTTTTCTTGGTGCTTGTGGAGGGGGGACTACAGTGGGAGGGCTTCTAGTGTCCTGGCCCCACTGCTGAACCTCCTGATAGCCGCTGGTATTTTTGGCCACTGTGTGACACAGAGTGTTGGACTGGAAGGGCCATTGGCCTGACCCAACATGGGCTTCTCTCATGTACTTATAGCGTAACCTTGGGTCAGTTACAAGTTCTCTCAGAGCTGTTCTCTCAAGGGCAGTCCTCGAAAGAGCTCTCTCACCCCCACCCACCTCACAGGGTGTCTGTTGTGGGGAGGGGAAGAGGAAGGAGATTGTAAACTGCTCTGAGTCTCCTTCGGGTAGTGAAGGGCGGGGTATAAATCCAAGCTCCTCCTCTCCTCCTCTTCCTCTTCTTCTTCTTCTCCGTCTTTTTCTTCTCCTTCTTCTTCTTCTTCTTCTTCTCCTTCTTCTCCTTCTTCTTCTTCTCCTTCTCCTTCTTCTTCTGTCACAGCAGCTAAAAAGTGATGCACAATGACAGTACCAAAGTGCCTCAGTCCACCATGCTGTGGGCCCTCACAGCATTTTTAAATTACTTTGAAATGGCGGCCCTGTCCTTGAGCAAGCCATGAGGAGGCCGCCGCATCTAGTTTGGCCCTTGGAAAAGAGAAGGACAAAAATAACTTACTCCGGACAACGGCCTGCCCCAAATACATGCCCTCCTGTCTCTGGAAGCCATATTTTGTTGAACTTGTGGTTCCTTTGCCCCTCTCTCTCTAAACTCCAGCAGTCGGTGTCCACAATGCTACTGGCTCTCCTCTTCGTCTGTGTGGGCTGGCACACCACGCCGGGGGACGCAGAGGTGGTGACCTCTTTCGAAGAAACCTGCCCCCAATTTTTCTTCAGGGAAACCCCTCCGAAAATCGGACTCACGGCCGCACGCCGGGTTCGAATCTGCCAGCGTTACAGAAACCAGTACCGGTACGCCACGATGTACGACAAAGCGAACCGCATCCCCGTCTACTCGGCCTACATCTACAACCCCGGGAAGGCAAAGAGACCCCAGAACTGGATGGTGGAACCCCAGGTAAGACCGGGGAGGGGAGACGGGACAGCTTAAAGTTAGCCCTGAGTTAGGGTTGCCAGCCTCCAGGTGGCACCTGGAGATCTACTGCTATTAGAATTGAACTCCAGACGATCAAGATTAGTCCCCCCCTGGAGAAAATGGCTGTTTGGAAGGTGGGCTCTACGGCATCATACTCCATTGAAGTCCCTCCCCTCTCCTAACCCCACCCTCCTCAGGCCCCGCCTCCCAAATCTCCAGGTATTTCTCAACCTGGAGCTGGCAACCTTAGAGGACAGGTGGAAAGGGCCTGAAGCATAGGCACAAACTGTCACTTTTCTCTGCCCTCCTAGGAAGGAGAAAAAAGCACCCAGACTAATACTTTGTGTACTAGTGTGGTGTGTTGACTAGTGGTGAACAAGGATCTGGGAGACCTGAATTCAGATCCATGGAAGCTCGCTGGGTGACCTTGAGCCAGTCACAGACTCTCAGCCTAACCTACCTGACAGGGTTGTTGTGAGGGTAAAATGGGGAAGGGATGACAATGGTCAATGCTGCGAGCAATCCTTGGAAGGAGGAGGAGATAATTATGTGACGGAGAGATGATTTCCTTGGAAGGGTAAAGCAGAGGCCAGGGGCGTTTGGAAGAGAGGGCAGAGAGAGGCATCGAACTAATATCCCTGCTTTCTGATTTCCCCCAGACTGTTTTAAATGTTTTTTTTCCCGAGCCAAAACAAGAAATCCACTTTGGAGAGAGTGGAAGACAGCAGGTGGAGAGGAAAATCTGTTTGGTGTAGAGCTTAGGAGCATGGACTCTAAGCTGGGAGAACCGGGTTTGATTCTCCACTGCTCCACATACAGCTGCTGGTGTGACCTTGGGTCAGTCACAAGTTCTCTGGGAGCTGTTTTCTCAAGGGCAATTCTCGAGAGAGCTCTCTCAGCCCCACCTACCTCCCAGGGTGACTGTTGTGGGGAGGGGGAAGGGAAAGGAGATTGTAAGCCGATCTGAGGCTCCCTTGGGTAGTGAAGGGCGGGATATAAATCCAGTCTCTTCTTCTTCTAAATGCCCCCCCCCTCACTGTTCCTCTTAGGATTGAACCACCTCCAGGTGGACTCTGGGGACCTCCTGGAATTTCAGCAGCAGAGCTCATTTGAGAGCCAGTTTGGTGTAGTGATTAAGAGCGGCGGACTCTAATCTGGAGAACCAGGTTTGATTCCCCCACTCCTCCACATGAAGCCAGCTGGGTGACCTTGGGCCAGTCACAGTTCTCTCAGAGCTGTTCTCTCAAGTTCTCTCAGGGTGTCTGTTGCGGGGAGGGGAAGGGAAGGGAGACTATAAGCTGCTCTGGGACTCCAAGCGACAGGCGGAGTATAAATCCAACTTTTCTTCTTCAATTCCCCTGGAGAAAATGGCTGCTTCGGAGGGCTGAGGTCTCTCCCCTCCCTAACCCGTCTTCCCCAGTTTGGTGTAGTGGTTAAGTGCGCGGACTCTAATCTGGGAGATCTGGGTTCGATTCCCCACTCCTCCACTCGCAGCTGCTGGATGACCTTGGGCGAGCCGTAGTTCTGTCTGAGCTGTTCTCTCTGAGCTCCCTCAGCCCCACCAACCTCACAGGGGAGGGGAAGGGAAAGGAGTGTATAAGGAGCTCTGAGACTCTGTGAAGGGCGGGGTATAGGTCTAATCATCTCCTCCTCCTCCTCCTCCTCTTCTTCTTCCCAAACTCCACCCCCTTTAGGCTCTACCTCCAAAACTCCCAAGAATTTCCCAGCCTGGAGTTAACAACCCTAGTTTCTGTGATGCAAGCTATTTCGATTAAGGTTGGGTTTGGGAACAACACCCCTGCTGTTAAAACATCAAGCTCAGAGCTATCGTCACTGAAAGGTTCACAGCACAATCCTAAACAGAAGCCCATTGACTTCAATGGACTTATTAGAAAGACACAACTCTTTTTAGGATTATCCTACCGGCGTCATACAGTGGTCCATTTGGGACGAATACTCGAGACGCCAAGGATCAACGAATGCCTCCTCAGCCAGGAAGGCGACTGAATGAATTTAGGCCGCTCGCACGCTGTGTGTGTGTGTGTGGCCTGCCTCATGGGTTGTTGTGAATAGAAACAGAAGGAGCCGTGTCTTTTAAATAAAGACTTTTTTTTTACTTCATTTACTTCATTTTTACTTTATACCCCACCTTGCTCCCTAATGGGGGACCCAAAGGGGCTTACATCACACTCCTCTCAGTTTTCTCTTCACAACAACCCTGTTAGGTAAGTTTGACTAAGAGACCGTGACTGGCCCAAGGCCACCCGGCAAGCTTCCATGGCAGATAAAATGTATACCGTTGAAGGCACAGTGCCCGTTGAGGAGCTTCTCTGTTTTTGGCCAATCTTTGGGCTTTTCCGCATTCTCCTTTTTGTTGCTTGTGAGTTCCTGTTGTTACAGGTGTGTGTGTGTGTTTCTGTTTGTCATGTGCTTTGCTCCCTCTAGTGGTCAATTCAGTATTACATTGTTTTATGCCCAGCATATCTCCCTGCAGTTTTAAACTGCAGGTATTGATGCTAGAGACGTAAACCGATGTAATATCGAATCTACCACTAGAGGGAGCAACAGAACAGGGGAAAAAATCCCCTGAAGTCCCAGGAACTCACAGACAAGGAAAATTCGAATGCGGAAAAGCATTCTTACTCTCCGTTGTCGTTTTAACTCTGGCTTCCTGTGACCCTCCTGTTTTTCAAAGCTCGTCGATTTATCGTTGCAACCCGAAATGGCTTCGGAAGGGGCCGTCCTGCAAAAATCCCGTGCCACGCAGGCGGAGCTTAGGGAAAGCCAGGCCGTCCTGCAAGATTACAAGAACCTGACCAATTACAACCGGGGCCACCTCAACCCCAACAGCCACCAGCCCGACCTGGACGCCAAAAAGTCCACCTTCACCTTGACCAACATCGTGCCTCAATACACCAAGCTCAACGGCGGCTCCTGGAACAACTACGAGCAACAGACAATGCAGGACAACACCCAAGGATGCAAGGAAACCTTTGCCGTCGTGGGCGCGGTGCCAGGGAACAACTACGTAGCCGGCGGGAGGGTGAACAAACCCAGCCACGTCTGGTCTGCAGCCTGCTGTTACATAGACAACAACCACATAAGGTCCTGGGCCATCATCGCCAGAAACGACAAGGACGTGGTAGAAGAGCTCACACTGGGGCAGCTGGAGGAGAAACTGGCTGAGCTGTATCAGCAGAACGGCATCTCCCTGTTTCACAGCGACTGTCCCCGGCAGTAAGACATTGGCTGCATCTGCCAAGTGGTGACACGCTCCTTATAGAGTTGCCAGCCTCCAGGCAGCACCTGGAGGTCTCCCACTATTACAGTTGACCTCCAGGCAACGAAGATCAGTTCCCCTGGAGAAAATGGCTGCTTTAATGTCATGTTATACCCAGCGGAGTTCCCTCCTCTCCCCAAACCCTGCCTGCCCCAGGCGCCACTCAGAAAACCTCCAGGTATCTCCCAACCCGGAGCTGGCGACCCCAGCTCTGCCCCAGAGCATACCTTAAACTGGTTTGGCAACCTCCTCTTTCCAAACTTGTTTGCTTCAAATAGTTGGTGGTTCGGTGTAGTGGTTAAGTGCGCGGACTCTAATCTGGGAGAACCGGGTTTGATTCCCCACGCCTCCACATGCAGCTGCTGGGGTGACCTTGGGTCCGTCACAAGTTCTCTCAGAGCTGTTCTCTCAGGAGCAGTCCTCGAGAGAGCTCTCTCAGCCCCACCTACCTCTCAGGGTGTCTGTTGTGGGGAGGGGAAGAGAAAGGAGTTTGTAAGCCGCTCTAAGACTCCTCTGGATAGTGAAAGGCAAGGTATAGATCCAATCTCCTCCTCTTCTTCTTCTCCTTCCCCTTCTCCTCCTCCTTTTCTTCTTCTCATCCTCCTCCTCTCTTCCTCCTCCTCCTCCTCTTCTTCTTCTTCTTGTCCTCCTCCTCTTCTCCTTCTCCGCCCCCTCCTCTTCTTCTTCTCCTCCTACTCTCCTTCTCCTCCTCCTCTTCTCCTCCTCCTCCTCCTTCTCCTCCTCCTCTTCTTCTTCTCCTCCTCCTCCTTCTCCTCTTCCTCCTCCTCTTCTTCTTCTCCTTCTCATTCTCCTCCTCTTCTCCTTCTCCTCCTCCACCTCTTCTTCTTCTCCTCCTCCTCCTCCTCTTCTCCTTCTCCTTCTCCTCCTCCTCCTCCTCATCTTCTTCTTGTTCTCCTCCTCTTCTCCTTCTCCGCCCCCTCCTCTTCTTCTTCTCCTCCTACTCTCCTTCTTCTTCTCCTCCTCCTTCTTCTTCTTCTTCTCCTTCTCCTCCTCCTCTTCTCCTCCTCCTCCTCTCCTTCTCCTCTTCTTCCTCCTCTTCTTCTTCTCCTTCTCATTCTCCTCCTCTTCTTCTTCTCCTCCTCTCCTTCTTCTTCTCCTTCTCCTCCTCCTCCTCTTCTTCTTCTTCTTCTCTTGCTCCTCCTCCTCCTCCTCCTTCTTAAATTGAAGTCAGAAATCCAAATCTAGGGATACAGCAGCTTAATGTCCCTGGCTCTGGATCAAGGGTTACCAGCTCTGGGTTGGGAAATTCCTGGGGGGGTTGGAGGTGGAGCCTGGGGTGTGCAAATTTTGGGGAGGGGGGGACCTCAGCTGGCTACACCACCATAGACACACCACCCTCCAAAGCTGCCCTTTCCTCCAGGGGAACTGATGTCTGTAGTCTAGGGATGCCAGCCTCAAGGAGGGACCTGGGGACCCCCTGGAATTACATCTTATCTACGGACTACTGTCGTCTGGAGGTCAGTTGTTACCCTGGAGTTCTCCAGGCCACGCAGGGAATACAGCAACCCCATCTTGGGTCCCTTTGCAATATTTGTACGGCTGACGAACCAACAGAGCAGCACTCCCCCCCCCAAGTATTCCGCGAGCAATTCCTTGCAGGCAGGGCTTTTTTTTGTAGAAAAAGCCCAGCAGGAACTCATTAGCATGATAGGCCACACCCATCAGCAGAAACTCATTGGCATATTAGGATGCACCCCTGACAGCACAGCTCATTAGCATATTAGGCCACACACCCCCGTGTTGCCAGAAGTGTGGTCATCCAGCCACACCCACCTTTTGCTTCTTATTCGGTTCACCTTGTTTGTTGTCAAAACCCAGGGCTTTGTTGGTAGCAGGAACTCCTTTGCATGTTAGGCCGCACACCCCTAATGTAGCCAATTCTAATAAGTTTCTGCTGTTGGGTGTGGCCTGTTATGCTAATGAGTTCCTGCTGGGCGTGGCCAACTCGGGAGCCAGCCGGAACTCCGTTCCTGTGCGTTCCTGCCCCAAAATAGCCCTGCTTGCAGGCATAAATGCTCTGGTGCACATAGAGCGCTCCCCTGGTCTTCAGACTTCCCTGCTCACACCGACAGAGGGTCTAGAACAAGGTCTGAATCCAGAGGCACCTTCAAGACCAATCAAGGTTTGTTCAAGGTACGATCTTTCATGGGCACGCTCACTTCCTCAGATACATTGAAATGGAAGTGAACAGTTCATATATATATATAGGCAGATGCCTCTACGTAGGGCGAACAGCAAATTAGCATACAGCTTAACGATGATGTTATGACAGACTCAGAGACCAAGCAGCTATAACGAGCTGAATTTATATGGTGACCATTTGTTTGGATTTAATTGGGGGGAGGGGAAGAACAGTGAAGCAATAAATATGTCAAAATAGGAGACAGATGTGTAAAAGAGCCCGTTTGGTGTAGTGGTTAGGAGCGCGGACTCTAATCCGGGGGAGCCGGGTTTGATTCTCCACTCCTCCACATGCAGCTGCTGGGGTGACTTTGGGTCAGCCACAAGTTCTCTCAGAGCTGTTCTCTCACAAGCAGTTCTCGAGAGAGCTCTCTCAGCCCCACCACAGGGTGTCTGTTGTGGGGAGGGGGAGGGAAAGGAGTTGGTAAGCTGCTCTGAGATTCCTTCAGGTAGTGAAGGGCAGGGGGTATAAATCCAATCTCTTCTTCTTCTCTCAAGAGCAGTCCTTGAAAGAGCTCTCTCAGCCCCACCGACCTCACAGGGTGTCTGTTGTGGGGAGGGGAAGGGAAAGGAGATTGTCAGCCGCTCTGAGACGCCTTTGGGCAGTGAAGGGCAGGGTATAAATCCAATCTCTTCTCTTCTTCTCTCAAGAGCAGTTTCTGTCAGAGCTCTCTCAGCCCCACCGACCTCACAGGGTGTCTGTTGTGGGGAGGGGAAGGGAAAAGGAGTTTGCAAGCCGCTCTGAGACTCCTTTGGGCAGTGAAGGGCAGGGTATAAATCCAATCTCTTCTCTTCTTCTCTCAAGAGCAGTTTCTGTCAGAACTCTCTCAGCCCCACCTACCTCACAGGGGTGTCTGTTGTGGGGAGGGGAAGGGAAAGGAGATGGTAAGCCGCTCTGAGACTCCTTTGGGTAGTGAAGCGCAGGGGGTATAAATCCAATCTCTTCACCGTTTGTTTGGATTTAAGCGGGGGGGGGGAACAGTGAAGCAATAAATATGTCAAAATAGGAGACAGATGTGTAGAAGTATCCTTCTTAATTGTTAAGAGGGTCTGTTTGTATTGGGGGGGTTGTGCCCTGAATAAGGAAGCACGCAAGTGCAGGAGCTTAGATGTCAGGGTGCCAATTTCCAGGTGGGTCCTGGAGACCTCCCGGAATTGCAGCCGACCTCCAGATGACAAAGATCAGTTCCCCTGGAGGAAATCGCTGATTTGGAGGGTGGCCTCTATGGTATTACATCCTTACCGAAGTCCCTCCCCAAACCCCACTCTGCCCCCAAGGCTCCACTCCCAAATCTCCAGGAATGTCCAGACCCAGAACTGACAATCCTACTTAGATGAGTGTAGTAGATATGGTTGCCAACTCTGGGTTGGGAAATTCCTGGAGATTTGGGGGGTAGAGCCTGGGGAGGGTGGGGTTCGGGAAGACGAGAGACATCAGTGGGGTGCGACGCCACACAGCCCTCCCTCCAAAGCAGCCATTTCCTCCAGGGGAACTGATCTCTGTCATCCGTAAATCAGTTGTCAATCCAAATCTCCAGGCCCCACCTGGTGGCTGGCAACCCTCGCACTGGAGCACCCACAAAACTCTCTGGATTAGAGCAGAGCGTGGGGCTGGGGTCGGGGGGCGGGGTCTGCTATTTCTCCACTTTTATTTTGCTGTCTGTAAAAGGGGAATGCTTGCCAACCTACCTCACAGGGTTGTTGTGAGCGCCGGCACAATAAAGACTGCAAAGCACCTTGTCTGTGTCTCCTATGGGCTGGGACCATAACACGATGAACTGCAGGCTGGATGTGGAACGCAGGTAAGGGGGGGGCCACCCGAGAAAGCCCCCGCGGCTCATGCGTTCCTCTCGTGAATAATGGGCCCGTGGCACTCCCATCTTAGAGGACGACAGAGAATTCCCTCTTTCTGGGGGGCCGCATCCTGCCCCCCCCCCAAGAGCATGAGGAGGAGGCATCTCGTTGCAAAGTGTTTTGATTCCTTTCTTTTCACCCCACTTTTCCCTTCCAAGGAAGTCAAGGCGACGTACCTGGTTTTCCCCTCTTCCGTTCCGTCTTCACAACAACCCTGCAAGGCAGGAGGGGGTGAATGGACAAGGTGAGGACGTAGCGGATGGCTGCAGGCACAGACAGCTTTAAAAAGTCATTCGCCAGATTCATGGAGGACTATCAGGGCTTCCTGACCATGGTGACTAAAAGGAGCCTCCACACTGAGGGGCAGTCAACCTTCGAATCCCAGTGCCAGGAGGCAACATCAGGGGAAGGCCTCGGCCTCTCTGCCCTATTGTTGGCCTTCCAGAGGAACTGGCTGTCCCCTGGGTGAGGCAGGATGCTGGACTGGATGGACCACTAGTCTGATCCAGCAGGGCTCTTCTGGTGTTCTTTTGAGCTTCACGGCTAACTGGGGATTTGAACGTGGGTCTCCCCAGTCCTAGGCCGCCCCTCTAACCATCACACAGCTACTAGCCTCCAGGTGAGACCCGGGGATTCCCTGCGATTACATCTATCTAAACCATCCATCCATCCATCCATCCATCCATCCATCTATATTAGGAATGCCAGGTCTGGGTTGGGAAATACCTGGAGACTTTGGGGGGTGGAGCCAGGAGAGG
>JAPDNY010000026.1:0-232500 GCA_029375565.1 Gekko gecko | reverse complement strand
AGACACCTTTGGGCAGTGAAGGGCAGGGTATAAATCCAATCTCCTCTCCTCCTCCTCCTCCTACCCTACCCTGGACGGCTTACGCCAAGAGCAGGAATAAAATCAGCAGTTTTTTAAAAATGCACTAAGGATTAGCAACAGAGAAGAAAACTGGCATATCCTACACTTGACAAAGTTAGCCGGTGATACAGAACTGATCCGGAAACTTCCACAAACCAACATAACAAAAGCTACAAAGTTGACCTTGGAGTCAAAACAACAGTTAGATAAGGGAGAACAAGATTAACGGCAATCAGTGTTCCCTCTAAGCTGAGTTAGTGTGAGCTAGCTCACAGTTCTTTAGCCTCCGGCGCACACAGTTTTTGTCCCCGCTCAGGACGGAGGGCTCCGGAGCAAACTAAATTTATGCAGCGGCCAAACCGCTCGCTCACCACTTTAATGCCAGCAGCTCACAAAGTAGAATTTTTGCTGACAAGACTCCACAGCTTAGAGGGAACACTGAGGACAATTTTTAAAAGCCCTGAAAGGAGACAAATATCTTCACCTGCATTCAATACATGTTGCTAGGCAACAGGGAGGGAAACAGCTGTAGGGCATTCCGGAGTCAAGGGGCCACTGGAAAAAAGGCCCTGCCCTCCGTGGTTAGCCTCCTTGCCTCTGAAGGTGGAGGAACACCCAGCAAGAGAGCTGGCAGCCATGTTCCTCTCCTCTTTATCATCTAGACCAGGGTTGTCGAACTCATTTGTTACGAGGGCCAGATCTGGCATAAATGAGATCTTGTTGGGCCGGGCCACGTGTGTCATAAAAGGTAATGCCAGGGAGCGGAGATATAAACTTTATAAAGGACACAAACACAAAGGATTCTTTTAACTAAAAATAAAAACACGCTTAAAACACTAGCTCTGTAAGCTGCAAATCTATTTTTGACTTATTGACATTGACCACAGAAATCTCCTGCTCAGAGTTCTGAGTCGAGGACCCAGGTTAAAAGATGAAAGGGCAGCGTGATTCAGAGAGTCGGGCGAAGCAAGCTAGGACGCAGCAGCGGCAGAACTGGGAGCAGGAGACGGCCAGTTCCATTGTGGGCCTGATGGAAGCCCTCTGGGGGCCTCATTTGGCCCCCCGGGCCGCATGTTTGGCAACCCTGATCTAGAGCACAAAAAAAATCAAACCATCGCTGTATCTAAGAATCAACTGGTTGGCCCCTTCGTAGACAGTGAAAGCTATAATGATCGAGGTTTATAAGATTATGAATAGGATTGAGCAAGTTGAGAAAGAAGTCCTTTTCTCCCTTTCTCACAATACAAGAACTCGTGGGCACTCCATGAAATTGCTGAGCAGTCGGGTTAGAACAGATAAAAGGAAGGACTTCTTCACCCAAAGAGTGATTAACACATGGAATTCACTGCCACAGGAGGTGGTGGCAGCTGCAAGCATGGACAGTTTCAAGAGGAAATTAGATAAACATATGGAGCAGAGGTCCATCAGTGGCTATTAGCCACAGGGTATAGATGGGAACTCTCAGTCTGGGGCAAGTGATGCTTGGTATTCTTGGTGCTGGAAGGGGCAGCAGTGGGAGGGCTTCTGGTGTCCTGGCCCCACTGCTGGACCTCCTGATGGCACGTGGTATTTTTGGCCGCTGTGTGACAGAGTGTTGGACTAGATGGGCCATTGGCCTGATTCAACATTGGCTTGTCTTATGTTCTTATGTTCTTAATACAGACTTTCCCAAATAAACTTTGCAAATCACCAGAAGAAAATTAAAAATCCTGGTAAGACTTGAAGTATTCTCCAAGAGGCAACCGAGATTCAGTAAAAGGAAAGGGAAAAAAAGGGGGAGAGAGGTAGGGAGCTTGCCGAACCCCTTGGCGGTCTGGACAGTCCTGGAGAGGGAGGGGTGTTTTTTGGGGGGATGACAAAAATGGAATTCTAAACACCCCCCTGTGCTCATGGTTTCTTGCAGGCCCCAGGTTGTCCTTCATAAATTGATTGAGTTCTGTAGGTTTGCCAACTTCCAGGTGGGCCTGGGGGGGGGTCTCCCAGAATAACAACAAATCTCCGGACCACGGATTCCAGTTCCCTTGGACAAAACGGCTGCTCTGCAAGGTACACTCTATGGCACTGGTTCCCAAAGTGGGCAATACCGTCCCCTGGTGGTGCTGGAACGATCCAGGGGGGTGGTTGGAGCCTTGAGCGCAATTGGGGGTGGCCGTTGAATACAAATAAGGGGGCAGTGGAAGGATAAAGAAAGAAGAGTCCGGAACCTATCTAAAGCGGCCATTTGGCGGTAGGCGAAAAAAGTTTGGGAAGCTGTGTGAGTCTATGGCACTATACCCCTCAGGGGTCTCTCCCCACCCCAAACCCCGCCCACCCCAGGCTCCACCCCCAAATCTCCAGGAATTTCCCAACCTGGAGCTGGCAACCTAAAATTCTGTGTAGAATCTATGAAGATTTTTTTCCCCCACAGCTACAGCCGTTCCAAGGAGAGCGCTGCAGAATCAACACCTCTGATATTGTTTAAAAATTATATTGTTTCCTTCTTCCTATGTTAGGACGCAGGCTTCCAGGTTTCATTCTTGTTATGGATTTTATGTTTCCCCGATGTGGAACCGTGGTGATGAATCACGTCGCTTTTCCTCAGTCACGGAGGTCTTCTTTACTCTATAGCAATACATGAAATTATTAGGGTGTGGAGAGGGGGAATGCACAGCAACAGTTTTTCCCAAATCACAATCTTTAACCCGTATGTCCTTTCTGAAATCTGTGGTCCGGAGACTGACCTTGGGTCAGTCACAAGTTCCCTCAGAGCTGTTGTCTCAAGAGCAGTCCTCAAAAGAGCTCTCTCAGCCCCACCTACTTCACAGGATGTCTGTTGTGGGGAGGGGAAGGGAAAGGAGATTGTAAGCCGCTCTGCGACTCTGAGTGAAAGGTGGGGTACACATCCAATCTCTTCTTCTTCCTTTACTCGCCTATGTATTGAGGCTGGGAGCAGTTTATGCATTGTTAAGAGAAGTCGCTTTTTATATTGATCATGACGAGACCAGCCTCCCAAAACTCTTCAGCTGGACCAGCCAAAAATGACACAAAACTGTGCAAGCTCCCAGATGCAACAGAACTCTTCGTCAGGCTGGATGGTACAGAAACTTAAAAAGAAGCGGGTGAGGGGAAATGAAGATGTCTCGGGTCATGATTCCAACCTGTTCATGCCCTCCAGACTTAGGGTTGCCCAGGGCCATTTTGGGGCAGGAACAGACAGGAACGGCGTTCCGGCTGGCTTCAGAGTTGGCCACGCCCACTACAGCCAAAACCTCTGTGTGCGTGGCTACAGAGGGAAGGCCTGGAGAGCGACACACACACCCCTCCGGCGAATCTGAAGTGGGTGGGCCAGGGGGGCCCTGGAAGGATCGGGCATTTAAATGCCTCCCCGTGCCGTCCCTTCCCCTCCAAGGGCCGGCTTGCCAGGGCTCCCCACAGCCACGGGGCACCTGGGCAAGCCAAGGGAAGGCGTGGGGGTGTGGCCTAATAAGCTAATGCATTTCTGCTGTTGGGTGTGGCCTATTATGCTAATGAGTTCCTGCTGGGCTTTTTCTCCAAAAAAGCCCTGGGGTTGCCAAGCCCTACCTTCATAATAGTGGGGGAGTCCTGTGTGGTGTCTGGGAGTTCTTTGGTGCGCATGCGAAGCGATGCTCTAGCAATCAGCCTAAAAAAAATCTATGATACCATAGAGTTTTCAGGCCGGTTGGTAGAGCGTCACCCAGCAACATGCCCAGCGTGATGGCGTCACTTCCGGGTGACACGCCGATGTGGCCACTTTGGGGGTCGGGTTCCCCCTGCCATCCAGATCCGGACCAGCAGGTTGGGGGCTCTTTTGGCTGGAAACCCCCTGCCCCCCTGGGGGACCTATTCAGATTTCAGGTGGTAGATCACTAATTTGATTTAATTTAAACATTCTTTAGCCGCTCTTCTTCATTAACAGAGCTCAAAGAGGCTTACGGGCATAGATAAAACACATCAAATACAATAGACCTAAAAACGTACAACCGAAATTTAAAATCACGACTCAGGACCGCTAATGAACTTAACCAAATGGGGTCCTAAGTAAAACTGTCTTCGGCTGCCCTCCCAAAGATCATCAACGGAGGGGCCAGGCACCCCCACCTGGGGAGGTTGTTCCATCATCATGGGGCTGCCGCTGAGAAGGCCCTCGCTCGTGTCTACCCACCAAATGAGCTTCTTTGATGGTATTGTAAACCGTCTCCCATGGGACAGTCTGTTCTACCCCCTCAGGGCTCCACCATCTAATTCCCCTGCATGTCTTAACCTGGCCTATCTTTCTTTGGGAAGCAAGGATTTCTATGTAGCCCTGGCCTGGATAGCCCAGGGAAGCCCGATCTCTTCAGATCTCGGAAGCTAAGCAGGGCTGAGCCTGGCAAGTGTTTGGATGGGAGACCACCAGAGAATACCAGGGCCGGGAGGCCAGAGGCAGGCTATGAAGAAGAAAAAGAGGAGGAGGAGGAGACTGGATTTACACCCCGCCCTTCACTACCCGAAGGAGTCTCAGAGCGGCTTACGATCTCCTTTCCCTACTCCTCCCCACAACAGACACCCTGTGAGGGAGGCAAGGCTGAGAGATCTCTTTTGAGGACTGCTCCTGAGAGAACAGCTCTGAGAGAACTTGTGACTGACCCAAGGCCGCACCAGCAGCCGCATGTGAAGGCGTGGGGAATCAAACCCAGTTCTCCCAGATTAGAGTCCGCGCTCCTAACCACAACACCTGGCTGGCTCTCAAAGCCACTTCTCTGAACGTCCTCCGTGCCCTGGTAGGAATTGCCAGAGGTCACCATGACTTCCAGGCACAGGTACGAGATTTTCTACATAAATCATGGGATTCTTTTAGGCATAAAAGGCACCATTGTTAAGACACTTACCACAGATTTCCTAAGGCCGCTCTTCATCAGATGACCACCGTAGCCATCATAGTGACTGCAAAAACAATTTTAAAGACATAAAATGATTTAAATATATACCAGACTATATATAAACGGCCAGAGCATCGGACTTTCTTATTACACCCATATTCTACAGACTTAAGTGTTGGCTTCTTGTAGGATTGAGTGAGAGAAGCAGAGGCAGAAAGCATTCGGGCTGAATTTTGCCTCTTTACCTCAGGGCGTATAATTCTAAACATCCGTGAACACACAATGGGGATACCCAGGCCCGTGTGCCTCATTATTTAACCCCCCCAACTCCCACATCCGCCAAACAGAGCATGTTCTCCACAGTTTCTAGTGGAGCTGCCCACATTAACAGCAGGAAAAGAGCTACAGGACCTGAGAGGGCGATTCTGCATCTAGCCTTCGCTACACTTTTTCTCAACCGGGAGGAAAAGGTGAACATAAGAACATAAGAACATAAGAGAAGCCAATGTTGAATCAGGCCAATGGCCCATCCAGTCCAACACTCTGTCACACAGCGGCCAAAATATACCAGGTGCCATCAGGAGGTCCAGCAGTGGGGCCAGGACACTAGAAGCCCTCCCACTGCTGCCCCCTCCAGCACCAAGAATAGAGTGCATCACCTGCCCCAGACTGAGAGTTCCCATCTATACCCTGTGGCTAATAGCCACTGATGGACTTCTGCTCCAGATGTTTATCCAATTCCCTCTTGAAACTGTCCATGCTTGTAGCTGCCACCACCTCCTGTGGCAGTGAATTCCATATGTCAATCACTCTTTGGGTGAAGAAGGACTTCCTTTTATCTGTTCTAACCCAACTGCTCAGCAATTTCACGGAGTGCCCACGAGTTCTTGTATTGTGAGAAAGGGAGAAAAGTACTTCTTTCTCAACCTGCTCAATCCCAATCATAATCTTATAAACCTCGATCATGTCACCTCTCAGCCGTCGTTTCTCCAAGCTAAAGAGCCCCAAGCATTTTAACCTTTCTTCATAGGGAAGGTGTTCGAACCCTTTTATCATTCTAGTTGCCCTTCTCTGCACTTTTTCCAATGCTATAATATCCTTTTTGAGATGTGGTGACCAGAACTGTACACAGTATTCCAAATGAGGTTGCACCAATGATTTATACAGGGGCATGATGATACTGGCTGATTTGTTATCAATTCCCTTCCTAATAATCCCCAGCATAGCGTTGGCCTTCTTTATTGCAGCTACACATTGTCTAGACATTTTCAGTGAGTTATCTACTACGACTCCAAGATCTCTCTCTTGGTCCGTCTCTGCCAGTTCAGACCTCATCAACGTGTATTTATATTTAGGATTTTTGGCTCCAATGTGCATCACTTTGCACTTGGCCACATTGAACCCCATTTGCCACGTTGACGCCCACTCACCCATCCTCAACTGATCCCTTTGGAGTGCTTCACACTCCTCCCTGGTTTTCACCACCCGGAACAACTTCGTGTCATCTGCAAATTTAGCCACTTCACTGCTTACTCCCAATTCCAAATCGTTAATAAATAGCTCAAAACCGCATTCGAATACCTCGGGCCGACGCCGTACTGGCTGCAGAGTCACCCCTGAGTGGCCATAAAACGGCCATAAATCTATGCGGAAGGTTCCATAAGATCCAGTGATCAAAGGAAGCAAAAGCAGCATAGAGTGTGGAGGCTACTGTAAAACCCGATGCTCAAAGGAAACGAACATGGCATGCGGTGTGGAGGCTACCATAAAACCCAATGATCAAAGGAAGCCAACGCGGCATGCAATGGGGAGGCTACCGTAAAACCCGATGACCAAGGGAAGCGAAAGCGGCATGGAATGTAGAGGCTACCGTAAAACCCGATGATCAAAGGAAGCGAAAGCTGTATGCAGTGCGGAGGCTACCATAAAACCCGATGATCAAAGGAAGCGAAAGCTGTATGCAGTGTGGAGGCTACCATAAAACCCGATGATCAACGGAGAAGTGAAAGCGGCATGCAGTGTTGAAGGCTACCGTAAAACCCAATGATCAAAGGAAGCGGAAGCAGCATGCAGTGTGGAGACTACCATAAAATCCTATGGTCAAAGGAAGCGGAAGCGGCATGTGGTGTGGAGGCTACCGTAAAACCCGATGGTCAAAGGAAGCGGAAGCAGCATGGAGTGTGGAGGTTACCATAAAACCCGATGGTCAAAGGAAGCGGAAGCGGCATGTGGTGTGGAGGCTACCGTAAAACCTGATGATCAAAGGAAGCGGAAGCAGCATGGAGTGTGGAGGTTACCATAAAATCCGGTGGGCAAAGGAAGCGGAAGCGCATGCGGTGTGGAGGCTACCGTAAAACCCGATGGTCAAAGGAAGCGGAAGCGACATGCGGTGTGGAGGCTACCATAAAACCCGATGGTCAAAGGTTGCGGAAGCGGCATGCGGTGTGGAGGCTACCATAAAACCCGATGGTCAAAGGAAGCGGAAGCGGCATGCGGTGTGGAGGCTACCATAAAACCCGATGGTCAAAGGAAGCGGAAGCGGCATGCGGTGTGGAGGCTACCATAAAACCCGATGATCAAAGGAAGTGAAAGTGGCATGCAACACAGAGGGGAACTTCTGTTCCAACCTGGGTTTTGTAAAACAATGGCGGGAAAAGCCAACGCAGAATCTGCCAAGGTCTTGCTAAACTGAAATAATTGGTCTGAATGTATTTCCGGCCTTTCCCTATAGAATGCTGCCATTTCAAGTAGGGCTGCCAACCTCCAAGAGGGGGCTGGAGACCTCCAGTTTGCATAGATTGCTTATCTCTCTCTCTCTCTCTCTCTCTCTCTCTCTCTCTCTCTCTCTCTCTCTCTCTCTCTCTCTCTCTCTCTCTCTCTCTGTCTCTCTGTCTCTCTGTCTCTCTGTCTCTCTGTCTCTCTGTCTCTCTGTCTCTCTGTCTGTCTGTCTCTCTGTCTGTCTGTCTATCAACTCTCTCTCTCTCTCTCTCTCTCTCTCTCTCTCTCTCTCTCTCTCTCTCTCTCTCTCCTCTCTCTCATCTATCTATCTACTATTTAGAATGTTTATTCTCCTTCTCCCGGAGAAAGTCACTGCTTTGGAAGGTAGTTTGAATGGCATTATGCCCAACTGAGGTCCTCCCATTCCTAAACCCCATCCTCAAATCCCCAGGGCTTTCCAAACCAAAAAACCCTATTCATTAGATAGGACGTGTCCTGGCCCCACTGCTGGACCTCCTGATGGTATCTGGGTTTTGGCCGCTGTGTGACACAGAGTGTTGGACTGGATGGGCCATTGGCCTGATCCGACATTGGCTTCTCGTATGTTCTTATGTCTGGGGCATTGATGCTCTGTATTCTTGGTGCTTGGGGGGCAACAGTGGGAGGGCTTCTGGAGTTCTGGCCCCGCTGGTGGACCTCCTGATGGCACCTGGGTTTTGGCCACTGTGTGACACGGAGTGTTGGACTGGATGGGCCTTTGGCCTGATCCAACAATGGCTTCTCTCGTGTTCTTATGAGCAGCTGTCAAAGTGTTTAAATCTGGAAGGCCTTCAGTTACTGAGAAGGAGACTCGAATGTAGCAGCGGTCTCTTCGGCACTTAATGCCTTTCCCACACCCTTCTGGCCAAGAAGCTAGTTTGATGTAGCGGCTAAAGTATCAGACTAGGATCCGGCAGACCCAGGTTCGAATCCCCACTCTGCCATGGAAGCTTGCTGGGCCAGTTGCATTCTCTCAGCCTAACCTACCTGACAGGGTTGTTGTGAGGATCAAATGGATGAAGGGATATAAGGTCCTCGGGGTCCCTGTTGGGGAGAAAGGCAGGCGTATAAATGAAGTAGATTAAACAAAACAATAACATAACATCTTACAGCAGGTCGATGACTGAATCAGTGTTTTGAAAGAGTAAGTTTCCGGTGTCCACAGACTTGTTCAGATTTTCCCAAGAGAGAGAGGACACGGAAGGGCTTAATTCTTCTCTCCACACATGGCTTTGACTTTTAAAAAAAGAACCCATTAGCCTTGTGAGGTAAAAGAGGGCAAAAAACCAGAGAGGACCGGTATTGTGAAGGGGAGGAGGAGGAGGAGGAGGAAGAGGAAGAGTTGGTTTTTATACCCTGCTCTTCACTGCCCAAAGGAGTCTCAAGAGAGGCTTACAATCTCCTTCACTGCCTCACCCCACAACAGACACCCTGTGAGGTAGGTGAGGCTGAGAGACTTCTGAAAGAACTTGTGACTGACCCAAGGTCATAAGAACGTAAGAACATAAGAGGAGCCAATATTGGATCAGGCCAGTGGCCCGTTCAGTCCAACACTCTGTGTCACACAGTGGCCAGAAATACCAGGCGCCATCAGGAGGTCCAGCAGTGGGGCCAGGACACTAGAAGCCCTCCCACTGCTGCCCCCCCCAGCACCAAGAATACAGAGCATCACTTGCTCCAGAGTCCCTTTCTGTAAAGGTAAAGGTTCCCTTGCTCGAAAGCCAGTCGAATCCGACTCTAGGGTTGCGGTGCCCATCTCCGTTTCAAAGCCGAAGAGCCAGCGCTGTCCGAAGACGTTTCTGTGGTCATGTGGCCGGCCTGACTAAACACCAAGGCACACTTCGGAACCCTTCCCACCGAAGTGGTACCTATTTATCTACTTGCAATTTCTTGCTTTCAAACTGCTAGGTTGGCAGGAGCTGGAACTAGAGATGGGAGCTCACCCCGTCATGTGGCACTCACGGGTCTCGAACTGCTGAACTACTGACCTTCCACAGCCTGCAGTTCAGCATCTTAACCACTTGAGCCACCACAGCTCCTTTCCCTATCTGTCCCTTGTGGCTAATAGCCACTGATGGGCCTCTGCTCCATATATTTATCCAATTCCCTCTTGAAGTCATCCATGCTTGTAGCCGCCACCCCCTCCTGTGGCGGTGAATTCCAGGTGTGAATCACTCTTTGGGTGAAGAAGTATTTCCTTTTCTAACCTGACTAAGGTCACCCGGCTAACAGCATGTGGAGGAGTGGGGAATCAAACCCCTTTCCCCAAATTTGCGTCCAAGGCCCTTAACCACTGCACCAAGCTGGGTCTCTTGAAAATGGGAGAACGGCCCCCCCGCCCCAACTAAATAGTGCGTACCTGAAAAATCGGGGACGTGTGAGTGTCCTCCAGTCACAGTTTGAGGATGGGTGACAGCTACCCCGCTGGGGACATCTGACGCGCCTAAAGAGAGAAAGAAATATCCGCCATGTTTGGAGCAAGCACCCAAATGCGAGGGAAACCTCCGGCACCGGGAATTAAACCTCTGCACGGGGCAGCTGCTTGGAGTACGGCACATCTGGAGGCAGTGCAAAGTCCTGAGCAGAATGGCATCCGTAGTGATATCAGCTCATACTTTATTGGAAGTGAAGAACAAGAGAGAGGATGCCGGCTCGCAGGCCAGTTTATATCCCCAAGGCAAACCACACCAAAACGCACACCCCGCACCCGTGACAGGATTATTTCCAGTGGGAAGAGTTCCATAGGTCCTTTCTCGGATCCTGGCACTCTGATAGCAGCGGGCGAGGATCTGCTCTGGCTCTGGTCTCTTGGAGCGAAGCTCGGGCTCTTCGCTTAACCATGTGCGGACCTGACCTCGCAAGTCGTCGAACTCAGTACACAACAGCTAGGTAGATGGGTTTGTGGGGACAAGCACTATCAGACGGCCTCTTTATTCAACATACGTAGCCAAGGAGCTGCCGTATACAAGTTCAGACCCACTGGCCCTCTAGTCCAACACGACCTACGACAAGTTCCAGCGACCCTCTAGGGGAGGTCGCCCACAACTCTGTCGCCCAAGACGTTGAGGGGGAAGGCCTGTGGATCAGACCAGTGAGGGTCCGCCTATTCCAGCACCCTCCCTCACACAGCGGCCAACCAGTTCCTCTGGAGAGCCAGCGATGAGGCATAGAGGTCGAGGTCTTCCCCTGATGTTGCCTCCTGGCCCTGGGATTCAGAGGCTGACTGCCTCTGAACCTGGAGGTTCCCTGTAGTCACCAGTTTGGTGTCGTGGCTAAGAGCGGTGGACTCTGATCGGGAGAACCGGGTTCGATTCTCAGCTCCCACACTTGAAGTCAGCCCCAGTTCTCTCGGCCCCCAAAATAAACCTGGCTCGCCACAAAGGCTGCCAGACAATCTTCGGCTCTCCTGGCTATACTACACCCACTGCCATACGATAATTCGTTAATTAATTAACCATGGCTACCAGCCACTGATAGACCTCCATGAATCTGTTGAGTCCCCTTTTAAAGCTGTCTATGCCTGTGGCCGTCACGACATCCTCTGGCAGAGAATTTCACATTTTAATCGCTCGTGTAATGAAGTATTTCCTTTTGGCTGTCCTGGATGTTGTACTCTGAGAGCCACCCAGTGGTCTCTGGGATCTCAGACAACACATTCACTCTTGGATGAAGGAGAGAAGGAAACGAAGAGGTTGGATTTATACCCCGCCCTTCACTACCCAAAAGAGTCTCAGAGTGGCTTACAATCTCCTTTCCCTCCCCCTCCCCACAACAGACACCCTGGGAGGTAGGTGGGGCTGAGAGAGCTCTCTCGAGGACTGCTCCTGAGAGAACAGCTCTGAGGGAACTTGTGACTGACCCAAGGTCACACCAGCAGCTGCATGTGGAGGTGTGGGGAATCAAACCCGGTTCTCCCAGATTAGAATCCGCGCTCCTAACCACTGCACCAAACTAAATTCTGGCTCACTCTAATCCTCATTTTACCTGTTTCTGGGATGATGTCCTCTTCTATGGGCATTGTGTCATTTGTACACCGCAGACATAACTTGCTCCAGGCAGTTTTTCCATTGGAATTCTGACACGTGCTCTTTTCAGAGATGGGGCTCCTGGCTTGGTATCCATCCACGCACCAGTACTGCAGTTCCTGCCCCACAGTGTAGGTCGTCGACACAGCCTTGACATGCTTGGGGGGTCTGAGGACCCCACAGAGACCTATCGGGGAACAGGGTGAAAAGGAAAAATATGTGACTTCAAAGGGCTTAGGATCAGTGTTCCCTCTGAGCTGAGTTAGTGTGAGCTAGCTCACAGTTTCTTAGCCTCCGGCTCACGCATTTTTGTCATAGCTCATGGAAGATGGCTCCAGAGCAAACTAGTTTATGCAGCGGCCAAATTGCCGGCTCACGACTTTAACGCCAGTAACTCACAAAGTAGAATTCTTGCTCACAGAATCCACAGCTTAGAGGGAGCACCGCTTAGGATGGTGTAACTCTGCTCAGAACGGCACTAAAATTCAAATCGCCTGTTACAAGGCTTTCTTCTGGTCAC
Organism: Gekko gecko; assembly: GCA_029375565.1. Lineage (NCBI taxonomy): Eukaryota > Metazoa > Chordata > Lepidosauria > Squamata > Gekkonidae > Gekko > Gekko gecko. Next base: position 220,279 of record JAPDNY010000026.1, on the reverse strand, counting down.
TGAACAGTTTTCACACCCATTCATCCTTGAAACCGACGCTCCCTCTAAACCGTGGAGTCCTGTGAGCGGAAACTCTACTTTGCGAGCTACCGGCATTAAAAGTTGTGAGCGAGGGATTTGGCGACTGCATAAAACAACAGTTTGCCCGGGAGCCCCTCCTTCCCGAGCGAAGACAAAAATGGGTGAGCCGGAGGCTAAAAGACTGTGAGCTGGCTCACCCTGACTCGGCTTAGAGGGAACACTGCTTGGAACTGCCTTATGCTGAATTGGAGCCTTGGTCCTTCACACAGGCAGTGAGTAGGAGGGGATGAGAGGGACGAGGAGGAGGGGGTGAAAGGACCGTAGCTGTCCTCAGCGGAATGCCTGGCGGAACATCTCTGTCTGGCAGGCCCTACGGAAAGGTAATAGATCCCATTGGGCAGTACTGTTTAGTCAGACTAGCAGCGGTTTTCCACTGTCTTACGCCCAGGTCTTTCAGATCACCTACTGCCAGGTTCTTTTTTTAAACTGAAAATGCCGGGGATTGAACCCGGGACCTTCTGCATGCCAAGCAGATGCTCTACCACTGAGCCACAAGCCCTTTACTGTGGCATGAATGATTAATCCTGGGATCCTAGTCCAGTGGCGTTCTTTTTAAAAACGACAACAACAAACCAATAAACAATCCGTTGTATTTAAAATGACAGAGACCATCACAAATAAATCAAGTCATGGTACAGAGGGTTTCTCGGAGGAATGCCTTTTTCCATTAAGTAACTTATAACTGGGAACCAAACCTTTACCACTTTGTTTTGGTATTGTGTTGCTGAATTCTTATTTTAGACTATAAAACCATTTGGTCATGATGAAATAATCCCAAATTTGTATTAGCCATTGTTGAACGGAGGGAAGGTTGTCTGTCAATCCATTTTCTTGCGATCGAAGATTTTGCTATAGTCAATAGAATCGAAACTGCTTCTTTTTTAGGCATTGTCATCTGTAAAAAGGTAAAGGTTCCCTTGCTCGAAAGCCAGTCGAATCTGACTCTAGGGTTGTGGTGCTCATCTCCGTTTCAAAGCCGAAGAGCCAGCGCTGTCCAAAGACGTTTCCATGGTCATGTGGCCGGCACGACTAAACCCCAAGGCACACGGAACGCTGTTACCTTCCCACCGAAGGGGTACCTATTTATCTACTTGCAATTTCTTGCTTTCAAACTGTTAGGTTGACAGGAGATGGAACTAGAGACGGGAGCTCACTCTGTCATGCAGCACTCTTGGGTCTCGAACTGCTGAACTACTGACCTTCCACAGCCTGCAGTTCAGCGTCTTGACCACTTGAGCCACTGCAGCTCCAATGTCATCTGTAACACTGACCAATTTCCCAATAACACCACCGCAGGTCAGCCGCATTCTTCACTGCTTGTTTTATGCTGTCTGATCGCACTACTTCTATCCAAGAATCGGCCCGTTCTGGTCACCGTATCTCAAAAAGGACATTGCAGAGTTGGGGAAAGACCAGAGAAGGGCGAGCAAGATGATTAAGGGGTTCGGAGCACTTTCCCTACTAGGAAAGGCCGAAGGGTCTGGGACTTTTCAGCTTACAAGAGACAACTAAAGGGGGGGGGACATAACAGAGGCTTATAAACTTATGCATGATGTGGAGAGAGAGCTGGCAAAGAGGACTTTGTCTCCCTCTCCCAAAGTTCTAGAACTCGAGGGGATCCAATGAGGGTAATGGGCAGTAGGTTCAGGATGGACAAAGGAAGAACTACTTTACACAGCGTGATTAAAATGTGGAATTCACCGCCAAATGGTGTAATGACGACCCCAGGAACAAACAGCTTTAAAAGGGGGTTAGACAGATTCACGGAGGACAAGTCTATTAGCGGCTACTAGCCACGGTGACTGAGGGAAACCTCCACATGAAGAGGCACTAATCCTCGGAATCCCTGAGCCAGGAGGCAACATCAGTGGAAGGCAGTGTTCCCTCTAAGCTGAGTTAGTGTGAGCATGCTCACCGTTTTTTAGCCTCCAGCTCACACATTTTTGTCTCTGCTCAGGAGGGATGGCTCCAGAGCAAACTAATTTATGCAGTAGCCAAATCGCTCGCTCACGACTTTGATGCCAGTAGCTCACAAAGGAGAATTTTTGCTCACAAGACTCCACAGCTTAGAGGGAACATCGGTGGAAGGCCTCAGCCATCGATGCGCTGTTAACTGGGCGTCCCGAGGAACTGCTTGGCCATTGTGAGAGACAGGATCCTGGACGAGATGGACCCCCGGTCTGATCCGACAGGGCTCTTGAGAAAAGCAGGTAATAAATAAAGCAAAAAAATAAATAAAATAAACATAAGCTCTTTTTCTTAACCATTGGCTGAAAGAACAAGCTATGCATTGTTCCAAGCCAACTGTTGATATTATGCTGTTTACAGCAAAAACGGCTATTGCCTCTTGCTGGCGGAAGCCTTACTCACCTAGCATAACAATATGGTTCAGAAAACTGTGGGAAGCTTACCTGATGGACAACATAACTGACAAAGAAGAAGAAGAAGAGAAGAGTTTGGATTTATACCCCGCCCTTCACTGCTCAAAGGCGTCTCAGAGCGGCTTACAAACTCCTTTCCCTTCCCCTCCCCACAACAGACACCCTGTGAGGGAGGTGGGGCTGAGAGAACTTCTGCCCGAAACTGTCCTTGAGAGAACAGCTGTGCCAGAGCTTGTGACAGACCCAAGGTCACACCAGCAGGTACAAGTGGAGGAGTGGGGGAAATCAAACCCGGTTCTCCCAGATTAAAGTCCGCACACTTAACCACTACACCAAACTGGCTCAAAGTAAACAGATCTCTTCTAAAACCAATCAAAAATTTTTTTAATACCAGATGGTTTCCAATATTGGATTTCTTATCACATCACGAGTTTATTTCACCAGAATGGAAACAACTGCAGAAATGGATTTAATTCTCACTCTCTAACAGGATGTAAATCACACTTGATTATATTGTTGATGTACCTCATTTGCTTTGTTACGGAGGACACTTGGTACCATTGCCACGCCAATGCATTTTATAAAATACCTAACATATGAGCTACAATGTACCTTTTATTGCACTTGTACTCTTGTTAAATCGTTAAATTGTTGATACTTTGAATAATGCTTCTATCTCATGTTGTATACTAAACGTTTTCTTACACAGTTTAAACTAAAAAATGTATTGAGTTGTAATGTAATTTCACTCTTCTTCATTCTACAATAAAAATTATATATATATAAAAATAAAAATAAAATAAGCATCAGAGAGGGAAAAGTGTTGTGCTTGCAGGGCCTCCCTGTGGTAATACTTTGAAGACTCTCCAAATGGATAACAGGATGTCCGCAGGGATGGCTACGGCACCAGTTGGAATAGCTGGTCCCAGAAAAGTGTCAACATTCTTCCATCGCTAGCACAGCAGTGGCAAACGACAAGGACATGATTTCACCTTTCATAAGAGGCTGGGCTGTGGCTAGGGGGCCGTCCGTCCTTCCCGTCTCCTCCCCAACTGGTGTCACAGGCTGTGTTGAAGGACGAAGAGGCAGGCTCGGATCCACTGTATGGAAAAAAGAAGCAGCGGCATTTCCGTGAGCAAGGTGGGTATTCTGGCCGGATTATGGGCAGGGTAGGGTAAGGAGGGATTGTAGGAAGGGCATTAGGAGAAAGGACTGCTAGCTCTGGATTGGGAAATACCTGGAGGTTTTGGAGACTGGGGAGGGCAGGGTTCAGGGGGAAGAGGGAGGGTGTAATGCCACAGAGCCCACCCTCCAAAGCAGACATTTTCTCCGGGGGAATTGATCTTGGTCATCTGGAAACAGCAGGCCTGTAGCCAGGATTCTGTGGCTTGTGGGGCAATTTTTTTTCTGGCTGGGGCGCAAGTTCTCAATAGAGAAAGAAAAGCCATTTTGCCAAAAAGAAAGCTGTGACCAGGATAGATCTCTGAATTGCAAGCTGCCAACCACTTTAGAGGACAGATCTCAGCTGCTGCAAGTTAATCACTTCCACCAGCCTAAGCAACAATCCCGAGAACGAGCCAGCGGGTGGGGGGGTCGATGCTCCCTCTAAGCTGTGGAGTCTTGTGAGCAAAAATCATACTTTGTGAGCTCCTGGGCATTAAAGTTGTGAGCCAGCGATTTGGTTGCTGCATAAAACAGTTTGCTCTGGGGCCATCCTTCCTGAGCGAAGACAAAAATGTGTGAGCCGGAGGCTAAAAAAACTGTGAGCTAGCTCACACTCACTCAGCTTAGAGGGAACACTGGTGGGGGTGATGACTTCTGTAGTCCAGAAAGCTAACACCTGGGCAGAAAAATGCTCTTAAATAAGACCAGTTTCTTGACTTAGAGTTGGAAGGGGTCCTAGAGGTCACCTACTCCAACCCCTTGCTCAGTACAGGAATTAGTCAACTACAGCACCCCACTCTGCTTAAAGGAGTGCACGTCTTTAAAAAAATGTTTAAAAATGATTGAAAAAAGCATTTACAGGAGAAATTCTTTTGGGGCTGTGCCTTTAAGAAAGGGGTCGGAGACCCCCAAAAGCCCCACTGTCCTCACGGGTCCTGACTGTACCTTTGAATCCTTTCTGAGCTTCCGTTACAACACCCCTCCCATCTTTCAACTGGGATACAAAGACGCCGAGATCTTCATTCCTACTCGTATCTGATGAAGGCAGCTTTGACCCTTGAAAAGCTTATACCCTGAAACTCTCATTGGACTTTAAGGTATCACAGGACTCGAATCCAACTCTTCTCCTCCAGACCAACAGGGCTACCCTTTAAAACTAGCGGCAGTCAGGGAGAGGAAGGTGACTCCAAAGGGGAGGATGGAGCATCAAAACGCACTTTGAATCGCAATTCCTCACCTATGCATGCCACGGAGCTCCATCGGCCGAAACCATCCAGGTCAGGGTTGCATTTAATGGTCCAGCCCTGCCCGCTTGGCCTCTTGTACCCTTCGTCACATTTGTACTTCACCTGGGTGCCAACCTGATACGACTCTGCAAAGAATTCGGCAAACTCCACGGCGAGAGGAGAGGGGCATCTTTCTGCAAAGGAAGAAGAAGGCGTGTGAGTGGGAACACACGACACAGAGTGTCCGAACTGGAACCCGGAGAGCCCTTTCCAGCACGCACTGTTGATGCACGGGGGGCATCTGAATGGGAAAGGTGCATGCTAGCCAACAGGGCGGCTGACATCAAAACCAACACAATAATAATTCATTAAATAACATTAAAAACTGTTAAAAGCAGAGAGCCAGTTTGGTGTAGTGGTTAAGTGCGTGGACTCTAATCTGGGAGAACTGGGTTGGATTCCCCACTCCTCCACATGCAGCTGCTGGATGACCTTGGGTCAGTCAGAAGGTCTCTCAGAGCTGTTCTCTCAAAAGCAGTTTCTCTCAGAGCTCTCTCAGCCCCACAGACCTCACAGGGTGTCTGTTGTGGGGAGGGGAAGGGAAAGGAGATTGTGAGCCTCTCTGAGACTCTGAATGAAGGGCGGGGTATAAACCCAATCTCTTTTTTTCTTCTTGGCCCCTTCCAAATCTCTTTAGAAAGTGGGTGAAGCCAGATGGAGGCTCCTGCCCAGCAAGGCTTCCGGTTGGCTGTGAAAACAAAACAAAACACTGTTACGGTAGTAGGTACCATAACAGTACTGGTTTTATTCCCTCACTCCTCTTTCCCAGTGTATTCTTTTTGAATGACTTCTCTTACAGTTGGGCTTCCTTTGCGGCCATTTTGTGCGCTTGGCTCCTCCCCCCACGGTGGCCATCTTGCAGTTGAGCTCCTCAGCCGGTGTCAGAACTCCAAAGGGGCCTGCAAGCTCAGAAAGTTCAGGGACCCCTGCCTCAGGCCCTCACATCCTGAAGTGGCCACACAGAATAACCCCAAATCGATCTCTCCATAAATGGTACCGAGGTTCAGGCCCACAGTAGGTAACTTTGGGGAGGCGGAAGAGATACGCTAAAGTCTCCTAAGCCTCCAGAGTCCAGCAAAAGAGGCCATAGAGACCAAGAACCATGGTGACTGCGGGCCGAGCATTAAGAGAAGACTGGTGCAAGATGTTTTACCGATGATACGTCACTCCAAAAGATATTGCAAAGATGGATAAGAATTACAAAAGGGGCCTGCTGGAAATGTTAAAAAGAAGATGGCACCTTTTGTCATATGTGGTGGACCTGCGTCAAGACAAAAAGATACCGGGAAAATATTACATGACAAAATTCAAAATATTCTAAAAACCAAATTCCTGTTCAAACCAGATATTATGTTGCTGGGAATCTTACCAGACAAGATAGACAGAAACTTGCAAGACCTACTGAGATATATGTCGACAGCGGGCAGAGTAATATTTGCAATGACATGGAAGACGGAAGACTGTCCAGCAATAGAGAGCTGGAAAGAAAAACTAGCAGAGTATGCACCATTGGCAAAGCTAACCAATTTATATATGACCACTGAAAGAATTTCAGCAGAAATAGCAAGCTTTTTATTCATACAATGGGAATAATTAGTTTTTTGGGGTTTTTAAAGTTCTGGAATTATCTGAATATCATATTAAAGATGATGAAGATACTGATCATAGTTCCAATACTTTATTCTGTATTCTACTAGCAATTAAATAATTAGTAAGAACGGCTCAAGTGGTTAAGACGCTGAACTGCAGGCTGTGGAAGGTCAGTAGTTCAGCAGTTCAAGACCCAAAAGTGCTGCATGACGGAGTGAGCTCCCATCTCTAGTTCCAGCTCCTGCCAACCTAGCAGTTCGAAAGCAAGAAATTGCAAGTAGATAAATAGGTACCACTTTGGTGGAAAGGTAACAGCGTTCTGTGCGCCTTGGTGTTTAGTCATGCCGGCCACATGACCACGGAAACGTCTTCGGACAGCACTGGCTCTTTGGCTTTGAAACGGAGATGAGCACCGCAACCCTAGAGTCGGATTCGACTGGCTTTCGAGCAAGGGAACCTTTACTTTTACCTTTACCTTTACTAAGAATAAAATTTAGATTTAGATAAACAATGAAGGCAATATTAAGGTTCTTATAATGATTTGATTTTAGCATAGAAGGTTGTTCAGTTGTTAAAGTTTTTAAAATAGTTAATAGATTATCGCTAATCTTAGGAAAGTTCTTCTTTATTCTTTAAAGAGAGAATCTCTCCCAACATTTTGTAATTTTGACGTTTTAATGGCTGCTTCTGCATTTGAAATATGTAATACACTTGGTAATACATCTGACCTTACCTGTTGTACATAACAACTCATAATATTTGAGTTGAATTTATATTTTCCCCTCACCCCTTTTCCCTTCAGTATCTCACCTTTTTTCTGAGAAAATAATAATGAATTTTTTTTAACGAACTGTGGTGACTAAAGGGAACCTCCACGCTCTGAATCCCAGAGCCAGGAGGCAACATCAGGGGAAGGCCTTCGTCTCTATGCCCATTGTTGGCCTCCAGAGGAACTGGTTGGCCACTGTGTGAGACAGGATGCTGGACTAGATGGACCACTGGTCTGATCCAGCAGGGCTCTTCTGATGTTCTTATGAAGACCTCAGCCTCTCTGCCCTGTTATTGGCCCTCCAGAGGAACTGGATGACCGCTGTGTGAGGCAGGATGGTGGACTGGATGGACCACTGGTCTGATCCAGCAGGACTCTTCTTATGTAGGCCTTGGCCTCTATGTCTTCTTGTTAGCTCTCCAGAGGAACCAGCTGGCCGCTGTGTGAGACAGGATGCTGGACTAGATGGACCACTGGTCTGATTCATCAGGGCTCTTCTTATGATCTTAGGAAGGCCTCGGCCTCTCCGCCCTGTTGTTGGCCCTCCAGAGGAACTGGCTGGCCATTGTGTGAGACAGGATGCTGGACTAGATGGACCACTGGTCTGATCCAGCAGGGCTTTTCTGATGTTCTTATGAAGGCCTCGGCCTCTATGCCCTGTTGTTGGCCTTCCAGAGGAACTGTTTGGCCACTGTGTGAGACAGGATGCTGGACTAGATGGACCACTGGCCTTCTGTTCTTATGTTCTTAACCATTAAATGCCACTCATCAGTCCTCAAGGTTTGGCAGGGGGATTTTTATTTCCTTTGCTCTGTTCTGAGAACCTCTTCTGAGTCATTTAATTCAGTTTCCTTTCATAGTTGGTTGTGGTTTCAGGGAACTAGGGTGAGGGGAAAGACGGGACAACCCCGTGTTTTAAAAGGTTAAGAGTTTCAAGAACCAGAGGAAAGGCGATTCCCATCTCCCACCTGCTCGAAAGAAACGTTTGAAACCTGAACAAACTCACATCCAGGCTGCGGAGGACATTTGCTCGCCGAGCACTTTTACACATCGTAGTACTTTCATTTTCTGCCCTGCGGTTAAGGTGTGCGGTTAAAAATTTCGAGTAAAGTTGTCACTACGGAAGCCACAACCTGCTGATGGACGGCAGAAAAAAGATGGGAGGGGAAAAACCGGGCCATTCAGGTGATACACTCACATCTTGTGATGACTCCTGGCCAACCATTTCTCCTTAGGCTCTTTGTGGCAAGCAGTCCAATAGAACGGATAAGGATTTCACTGGGAGCTAACAGGACAAGCCACAAGGGAACACACATTCTTGAGGTGGCATGCATACACTGTCCAATAACGGGGCGTGTATCTGCCTCGTCATGCCCAGAATTAAAAAATCCAGATGCTTCAGAGTTGTCCCTTTTTGGACTAAAAACATGTAACATGTTGGTTTCCTAGCCTATCAGGAATCCTAGCCTATCAGGAATCCCGGTATTTCAACTTTCATATTTCCAACTGGGAAAAATGTGGCCAACCTCTCAGGAGGAAGGTTATGTTCTTTGGAGCTCACCCCCAGAATTAAAAATCCAGATGCTTCAGAGTCTTCTCTTTTCGGACTCTGAAAATATGTTGTGTTTCAGTTTCCTAGCCTATTAGGAATCCTGGTGTTCCAGCTTTAACATTTCTAACATGGAAAAGCAGGGACAACCTATCAGGAAGGTGGCTGAACTACAGGTCTACAAACTGAGAGCTGTGGGGATTCCACATGCGAAAGGTGGGAAATTTGGTGCAGAAGGATCAAATTTGGGGCTCATTTCCTCTAAAGCTTTTTCGGGGTGAAGAGGAGCCCCCCTCCTTTAAGGATCTTGTGCGTACACTGGGCTTGGAGGATGCAGATAATGCAATGTGCATCCACCCAAAGGATGCCTCTTGCAATTCTCCCAAGCTTAAGGAAGTCTCTTACCACTCCCAGCCTAGTCAGATGAGAACTACCCCCTGCATGCTACTGCTGGGAGGCCTGAGGCCAGTGTCCATCCACAACTCCTGAACCTAATTCTGTGTGTGTGTCGATTAGGAGCACGGACTCTAATCTGGGAGAACCGTGTTTGATTCCCCACTCCTCCACTTGCACCTGGCTGGATGACCTTCGGCAAGCCGTGGTTCTGATAAGAGCTGTTCTCTGGAAAAGAGCAGTTTGTGTCAAGAGCTCTCTCAGCCCCACCTACGTCACAGGGTGTCTGTTGTGGGGAGAGGGGAAGGGAAAGGAGATTGTAAGCCGCTCTGAGACTCCTTCAGGTAGTGAAGGGCGGGGTATAAACCCAATCTCGTCTTCTCATCCCTCTCTTCTTCAATACTCCCCGTATTTTTTTTCCTGCAAGAGTGGGTGATCTCTTCTGGTAGTCGAAACCAGCGCTTGACCCAGCAAAGCCCAGGACAGGGTCTACTTTTAAATACCACCAATGCTTTCCCACCAATGTTCGCCAAGGGAAACAGGATACAAAACTAGAACCGCCCAAGAATAAAATGCAAAACAAAAGAGACTGTACCGACACCCACACTTTGGTGAGGCCCAGTGGGTCGCACTTGGTCCGTCTAACCTACCTTACAGGGTTGTTGTGAAGATAAAAACAGGGGGAGGGAAGAACCGTCTATCCCACCAGACGCTCCTTTGCGGAAAGGCAGGATAAAACGTACACAGGTGGATCTCAGAGAAGTAAGGAGCAGCTATTCCATGTAGCATCAAACATCGCCCCCAAGAAACACAGGTACACAATTGAGTTATCACATCCCTATTCAACCACGAAGCTCACTGGATGAGTTTGGGTCAGTCATTTTCCATTGGGGAAGGGCTGTGGCTCAGTGGCAGAGCACCTGCCTTGAGTGCGGAAGGCCCTAGGTTCAATCCCCTTCATTGCCGGATCGGTAACAAGCACAGCATCCCGGAGAGCTGCTGCCAGTTACCGCAGACAATACGTTTTCCATTTAACCTACCTGTCAAGATTGTTGTGAGGATAAGATGGAAGAAGGGGAGCCATTGACATTACCCTGGAAAAGGTACAGAGGAGGGGAACTGTTGTGTAGTGGGTTCAACGCACGAAGAACCAGGACACAGCATGATTGTTAGCTCAGAGTCTACTAGCACACACAACAGAACAAAGAATACCAGCTAGGAGGCCAACTATATACAATCCCCGTGGACTACCAACAGGTCCCATTGGAGGGTTTAAACTTCCCTCCAATGTTCCTATTGGTGACCGCATGAGGTTTCAGGATCCTAGTCCTTATTGTTCTCTGAGAGTCAAGCTCTGCTGTAAGTTGCTGGTGCCTAGCGGACATAACAGCAACCAAGATGATGAAGGGGGTTGGAGCACCTTTCTGGGACTTTTCAGTTTAGAAAAGAGACAACTAAGGAAGGACATGATCGAGATTTATAAAATTATGCCTGGGGTGGAGAGAGTTGGCAAAGAGAACTTTTTCTCCCTCTCCCAAAAGACTAGAACTCGGGGGCATCCAATGAAGCTGATGGGCAGTAGGTTCAGGACGGACAAAAAGAAATACCACTTTACACAGCAAGTGATTAAAATGTGGAATTCACTGCTAGAGGATGTAGCGATGGCCACAGGAATAAACAGCTTTAAAGGGGGATTAGAGAGATTCATGGAGGATGAGTCTATCAGTGGCTACTAGCCAGGGTGACTATGGGGAACCTCCACATTCAAGGGCACTGATCCTCTGAATCCCAGAGCCAGGAGGCAACATCAGGGGAAGGCCTCAGCCTCTGTGCCCTTTTGTTGGCCACCCAGAGGACTGGTTGGCCACTGTGTGAGACAGGAGGCTGGACTAGATGGACCACTGGTTGGATCCAGCAGGGCTCTTCTTATGTTCTTATTAATTACTTGGTCAAAGGGAAGGGTAAGAATTCGGTAGATCAATATTTATCAATTTGCAATGGTTTTTTTTATAATATATTTATTAGATTTTCAAAGATAATAAACACGTATACCACAAACATATAGACCAAAGACACAAACAAATTTAGAAACATAGACTAGGAATATTTTCTATACAGTAACGTCGCCAGGCAAAGATCTAATAGGAAGTCAGAGGCAACAATCGACAATTAAAAAATGAAAGGCTCAGTAGAATGATAAAAGGACGGTCCATTTCCAAAAGCTGAGGTCAGCGGCCCTCCGGACTTCCTCAGAGGTGACATTTCCGCCAAGAATCACCAGTCCTTTCGGCAAATGTGCCAGATCTACAAACAGCTGTGTGGCACAGAGAGATGCCACAAAGGTAGTTTTCCTTGTTCTGGAGCTACAGTGAGGGGGAGGGTTGCCAATTCTTTTGCACACCTTACAAATCCTCTTTACCACACGGTCCATTTTTTACCCCGCCCACTCCAAGGAGCTTGGGGCAGCACACATCCTTCTCCCCTTCCTATTTTATCTCCACAGCCACCCTGTGGGGTAGGACAGAATGAGCAAACGACTGGCCCACGGTCACCGAGAGACCTTCCTGGCAGAATCTGAAACCCAGACTGTAATTAAGACACTTACTCTAAATGACACTGGAGCAATGTCTGAATTCAAACCGTCTAGAATACATCGCATGTATTTTAACTGCTAGATGCCAACGACAATCGGGTCGGGCCTTACCTCTGGCCCCTTCAACGGATCGGAAAGTTCTCCACATCAGAAGGAGCAATCCCAACGAAAAGCGGTTCATGTCTTTATAATGGTTTTAAGAGGGCAGGGTTTTTCTCTCCTTCACCGAAAGCCGTCTGTCTGACTAATGTCAGATGAGAAGAAAGCCTTGCGATAACCATCTGAGACTTGTCACCAGTTCAGTCAGACTATCTAACACCCCCCCCACCACCACCACCACCAGCCTTTCGAGTCTGCAAAGGGCTCAAAACGGTTCTCCTCAGGTGTTAGCTGCACTCCCTCCAGGAAGTCATGTTTCTGCCCAAGAGTTATCAGCAGTCATTGGCAGGAAGCGGCGTGAACCGGTGGTGAACACCCTGTGGGTAAGCTTAGCCCCGAGTGGACATTTCTGCCCGTTTCTGGACTGCCAGAAAGACAAATAATTGGCAACGAAGATCAAGTTAATTCCTGTCACAGTATTCCCTATTATTATGCATAGGAGTGAAAGCCGGACAAATGAAGAAAATGGACAGGACAAAAGTTGATTCCTTTGAAATGTGGTGTTGGAGGACAGTTTTACGGACACTGTGGGTCACCGAAAAAGACGTGTCAATGGGTTCTGGGTCAAATCAAGCCTGAACTCTCCCTGGAAGGTAAAATAACTAAACTGAGGATATAGTATGCTGGTCACATTATGAGAAGACAGGACTCACTGGAAAAGACAATAATGCTAGGGAAACTTGGTGGCAGTAGGAAAAGAGGAAGGAGACGCAACGTGAGACGGATCGACTCAATCAAAGAAGCCGTGGGCCCTCCATTTGCCAGACCTGAGCGGGGCTATGAACGACAGGACCTTTTAGAGGTCTTCTATTTATAGGGCCCTCGCAGGTTGACTTTGGAAAGTCAGTCCCATGGTACTTTATGTATTCAGCGTCCACTCTCAACCTGTGGGAACGACCCACACTACTTCTTTAGGATGTTCTTATGTCACCTCCTCAGGGAACCTGCCACAGGTGGCTCATCCGGTAAAACATGATAAGAATACCGAACTTTAAGGTTAAGAACATAAGAACATAAGAGAAGCCAATGTTGGATCAGGCCAATGGCCCATCTAGTCCAACACTCTGTCACACAGTGGCCAAAATATACCAGGTGCCCTCAGGAGGTCCAGCAGTGAACGTAAGAACATAAGAGAAGCCAATGTTGAATCAGGCCAATGGTCCATCCAGTCCAACACTCTATCACACAGCGGCCAAAATATACCAGGTGCCCTCAGGAGGTCCAGCAGTGAACATAAGAACATAAGAGAAGCCAATGTTGAATCAGGCCAATGGCCCATCCAGTCCAACACTCTGTGTTACACAGTGGCCAAAAATACCAGGTGCCATCAGGAGGTCCAGCAGTGGGGCCAGGACACTAGAAGCCCTCCCACTGCTGCCCCCTCCAGCACCAAGAATAGAGTGCATCACCTGCCCCAGACTGAGAGTTCCCATCTATACCCTGTGGCTAATAGCCACTGATGGACTTCTGCTCCAGATGTTTATCTAATTCCCTCTTGAAACTGTCCATGCTTGTAGCTGCCACCACCTCCTGTGGCAGTGAATTCCATGTGTGAATCACTCTTTGGGTGAAGAAGGACTTCCTTTTATCTGTTCTAACCCGACTGCTCAGCAATTTCATGGAGTGCCCACGAGTTCTTGTCTTGTGAGAAAGGGAGAAAAGTACTACTTTCTCAACCTGCTCTATCTTATAAACCTCGATCATGTCACCCCTCAGCCGTCGTTTCTCCAAGCTAAAGGTTGTTAATTAAAACCCAGCCTTAAAAAGTGCACCCAGAGCATTAAAAAAAAAATACATTGCTGAGTGTGTTAAAATGAATTGAACAGTTTTCAGGCAAAAAGCATTCCCTTTCTCTCTCTTCTTCTCTCACAATCACAATACCTTCATTGGCATAACAGCACAAATCTAAATAGATTACAATATTTAGTTAGTTCTGATTTCTATCCCGCCCTCCCAGCCATAGCCGGCTCAGGGCAGCTTACATAAAACAAATACGTTACATTAAAATATGAATCACGATTAAAACAATTCTAAAACCGTAATAAAGTCCCAGTAACCGTTAATGTTCTTGACAGTAGCAGCCATTTTGCAAAGCTCTCCGCTGGCAGTCAGCTCATGGTATAGATTGTCCCTGCAGTGCAGTGCTTGCTGTTCCTTAGGCTGTTGATGGTAGCTTCCGGTATCCAGAATCCAGGGGCCCTCTCACTTTCAATTAGCTGACGTTCTTCGTTGTTGCTGGTGGCAGCTCCCAAACGCCTGGTGGAAGAGCTCTGTTTTACAGGCCCGGCAGAACTGTAAGAGGTCCCACAGGGCCCTGATCTCCTCTGGGAGCTCATTCCACCAGGATGGGGCCGCCACCAAGAAAGCCCTGGTCCTGGTCATCGACAGCCTAGTCTCCTTAAGACCCGGGAGAGCCAGCTGGTTTTGGACCCCTGACCGCAGTGCTCTCCGGGGAACATGTGGGGAAAGGCAGTCCCTCAGGAGACCTGCAGTCAAAAAGAACATCTCCTCCTAGAGGCACAATACAGGAATTTTGCTACAGGTTCAGTGATTTCACTCTTATTTGAAGCTAAAAGTGTAAAGGTCTTACAGTCCTCAGATCGACCCTCCAAAGGTAGCAAAAGAGACTCTAAAAATGCAGCACGAAGGTCATCATAAAATTTACAATGCAAAATAGCATGATTGTTATCTTCAGTCTCATTCATCCCGCATGGACACAGTTTATCTGTACATGGAATTTTCTTAAATCTCCCATATGACACCATAGATGGGAGAACATTAAAACGAGCTAGCATGAATGCAGGGCACGAGCTTTCTTTCTTTCTTTTATAACAAAGATTTTTATTCGAATATATTCAACATTGTTAAACACAATTTCCAAATCCACTTATAAACTATATCCCTTCCCCCTTCCCCCCTAATAGGCTTCCAACACTGCTATTGCCGATAACAAAGAAATTTTAACAGTAATCAGGTTTAAACTTATAACAATCGATAAACCAGGTAACATGATTTTTGTATACAGAAATCTGACTCATCTGACATTATTCCATTTTCAATAAGAATCAAGGTTATACGTTTTCCCTTGCATTTTATATTCAGTTTCCATATATATTTTCAGGTCTTCCCATTCATTTAAATACTGTTCTGCCATTTGTCCATTTAATTTTTTAGTCATTTTGTCCATTTCAGCTAAAAATAGCAGTTTTCTTAACCAGTCCTGTATATCCGGTACTTTATCCGATTTCCATTGTTGCGCAAAAGCCATTCTCGCCGACGTGATCATGTACCATAATACACGAGCTTTCATGAGAGCGCTTTTTAAGTATTTGAAGGGCTATCGCTTAGAGGAGGATAGGGAACAATTTTTATGCAGCCTTTCTATCTGATCACGAAAATTGCACCTAACAATCGACACAATTAAAAGCCTGGGTAAATGGAAATGTTTTGGCCTCGTGCTTAAGATCACAGAGAGAGTCCCTCCTGACCCTCCCATCAATCGAATAAACTCATTTGGTGAACACACAAGACGTGGCCTTTTCAGTGGCAGCCCCACAATTATGGAAAAAACCTCCCCAGGGAAGTGCATCCGCCCCCCCCACTTCCAATCTTTAGGAGGCAGTTGAAGATGGTTTTATTTCAGACAGTATTAGTTTAAGTTTACTAGGGCTGCGGTCACACACACTAAATAATCCGCTTTCAATCCACTTTCAGTGCACTTTCCAACTGGATTTTGCTGGTTCACACAAGTAAAATCCAGTTGGAAAGTGCCCTAGAAGTGGATTGAAAGTGGATTGTTTATTTTAAAAAAAAAAATCCCCCCGAAGGGGTTTTTTATTGCATTTTTTAAACTACAGAAAGAGGGAGGGGTACTAACAAACAAACTACAAGAGGGGGGAAATAGGAAAGAAAATCCCAAACGTGGTGATTGTAGATAGTGCTTACAAATGTGGCATTGACAGATAAAAACTTTCAGTTGTTAACCTCGAAGGTGACATTTGAGTACATCGCTTATGAAGCTCCAGCTCAGACTGTCTGGAATATACTTCTGCAATACGCTAACATTTCTTTTGTACAAACATCAGACACTCTCATCATCTCATGAAAGTGGATTGTTTAGTGTGTGTGCCCGCAGCCTAGCAGTCCTGAACTGTGATTTTAAATTTTGATGTCTATATTTCTATCATTTATTTTATCTTAGGTATTTCATCTACGTAGGAAGCCACCTCGAGCTCTGTAAGGAAGAAGGGCCGCTAGTGAGTGTTTTAAATAAATACGTACATACATAAAAATAAAAGGGCACTAAAAGATGTGGGTGGGGGGGGGAACCAAGGAAAATTAAGGCAGCTGTTTCGGAGGCGACGGTTTCTCTTGGAAAGTGGGGACGCAGTCAGACAGGACAGTGCAAACAGAGCCCCAATCTGCATTTGCTATGAAAAGTTGTTGTGGCACCAGCGTCTCATTTGGCTCAGTATAAAACTCTCCTGTGTCTGCATCAGGATGCAAGTTGTTTAGAGAGAGCGTGAGAGAGAGGCAGGAGGAACAGCCTCCCAGGGGCGCCGGTAGGGCACTGCACTGCACTGTGGGGAGGAAATGGCACCTGCGACCCCCCCCCAGAAAGTAAAAGGGGGTGACCTGGCAGAGGGGGAGGCGGAGGGGGGCAGGAAAGACGGAGCGAGCTGGGTAAAAAACACAAAACACCCAGCCATTGCCGGGCAGGGGGTTCTGGAGACTGCCCCAGGAAATAAGAAATGGTCCAGGGGTGGGCGTGCTTCCAGCCAATCCCCCCCCCAAATATGATCGCAGAAAAATGTTCCCTGGCTGCTTTTAAATGCAGACGACTGGATTTTCCACTGACTTTTCCCCTTTGTGACAATTTGCGTATCTGCCTTAGAAAAGATGGGGGGGGAGAATTCAGCTCCAGTTGTCTGCTTTTTGCTCACAGCGGCTCGACGGCGGGGAGGAGCAGTCGTACCACCTTAAAACCACATTCAGATAAGGCGGTGAGACGCCATAGTGACCTCGGAGTCACCACTAAACGGCAATAAAAGGATGCAGACAGCCGATGCCGAGACGAAACAATAGGAGCAGGGGTGTGGCATGAAATGCAGACAGAAATTTGTGAGGCGATGTGAGATCATTGGCACAGCGGTGGGAAATACCAATGCCGATTGGACCGCAGACAGACAGACTCAAATATATGGGAATATTATTCATCTGAAGGCCAGCCTGGAATTCTCCAATACAGCCCACATTCAGTGAACTGCATCAGTTCACCACGTGCGTACCAACACTGTTCCATCCTCGACCGATTGGCAAAAGGAGGTGGTAGAAGAAGAAGAAGAAGAAGAAGAAGAAGAAGAAGAAGTAGAAGAAGAAGAAGAAGAAGAAGAAGAAGAGGGTTGGATTTATACCCCGCCCTTCACTACCCAAAGGTGTCTCAGAGCGGCTTACAAACTCCTTTCCTTTCCCCTCCCCACAACAGACACCCTGTGAGGTATGTGGGGGTTGAGAGAGCTCTTGACAGAAACTGCTCTTTTTCAGGAACAGCTCTTATCAGAACTACAGCTTGCCCAAGGTCATCCAGCCAAGTGCAAGTGGAGGAGTGGGGAATCAAACCCGGTTCTCCCAGATTAGAGTCCGCGCACTTAACCACAACACCAAACTAGGCACCAGTGAAGCCCATGTTTAATCCACGCTTCCGCCAAGGAGCTCGGCTCAGGGCAGCGTTCGTAGCTCTCCCCTATTTTTGCCCACACGACAAACCTGCGAGGTACTCTGAGTGACAGGCTGGAGGGCACTCTGGCCTGAGTGAGGATTTGAACCCCGGTGTGTCAGATCTGAACCAGACAACCTAACCACTACCTCATGAGACAGCATAGGCTCAGGATCCGGGGAACATACCGTCATGCTTTCAGTTAGATGAAAATACGCAGATGAACAGACAGAGAGGCTTTTAAAGTTTTCCGTTCAATGTTTCACCTTCCGTTTTAGTCATAGATCTAGACGGGCAGCCGCGTTAGTCTGTCTGTAGTCGTAGAAAAGAGCAAAGGGTCCAGGAGCACCTTAAAAACTAACAACATTTACGGCGGGGGAGGAGCTTTCGTGAGTCACGGCTCACTTCTTGGTCACAGAGTCGGAAGGGGCCCTAGAGGCCATCTAGTCCAACCCCCTGCTCAATGCAGGATCAGCTTAGAGCATCTCTGACAAGGGTTCGTCCAGCCGCTGTTTCAAGACTGCCAGGGAGGGGGAGGCTCACCGCCTCCCTGGGCAGCCGATTCCATCGTGGCACGACTCTGTCAATTTTTTTTCGCCTAATATCCAGCTAGTACCTTCCCACCTTTAATGTGAACCCATCCCTGCACGTCCTCTCCTCGGCTGCCAACAGGAACAGCTCCCTGCCCTCCTCTAAGCGACAGCCCATCAAATACTTAAAGAGAGCTCTCACGAAAGCTCATCCCCTGCCAGATATTTTGTTAGTCTTTAAGGAGCTACTGGACTCTTGCTCTTTTCTATACTGTTTTAGTCATAGTTTGTTTTTAAAAGCACCAGAGCACAGTTCCCAAACCTTTGGGCACCTTTGGAATTCTGACCCAGGGTGGTAGGCAAAACCCCAAAATGGCGGTCGCGGAAGGTGGAGACAGCCACAAAATGGCTGCTGTAGGAGGCAGAGTAGCGATGCCGGACTCTATGTGGGACCTGGGGACCCCCCAGAATTACGCAGCTCACCTCTAAGCTCCAGAGATTAGTTCCCCTGGAGAAAATGGATGCTTTGGAGTGTGGACGCTATGGCATTGGACCCCACTGAGATTCCTGTCCTCCTCCTCATCATCATCAGAAGAAGAGAGATTGGATTTAGAAGAAGAAGAAGAGATTGGATTTATACCCCGCCCTTCACTACCCAAAGTTGTCTCAGCGCGGCTTACAAACTCCTTTCCCTTCCAATCCCCACAACAGACACCCTGTGAGGTAGGTGGGGCTGAGAGAGCTCTGACAGAAACTGCTCTTTTTCAAGGACAGTTCTTGTCAGAACTATGGCTTGCCCAAAGCCATCCAGCAGCTGCAAGTGGAGGAATGGGGAATCAAACCCAGTTCTCCCAGATTAGAGTCTGCATGCACTTAACCACTGCACCAAACTGGCTTCATCCAAACGCTACACCAATCTGGCTTCATCCCCAAATCGCCAGGAATTTCTCAGCTTGGTGCAGGCTCCAGAGCCAACCAATTTATGCAGCAGCCAAATCAAGCGCTCACAAAGTGGAATTTTTGCTCGGTTGCGCTGTGTAACCTGTTCTGTTAAATGGACACAGAGGTGCATTTATTATTCCTAATATTTGATATTTATTTACTTAGTAAAAGATTCGTTTAGAGATAATAAGTTATTTTCCTACGGTTAATGCTTCTCCTCTTTGGAAACATTCTTTTAACCGCCCAGCCGATTGAATCGCCAGTGGCCAGATACAAACCCTGCAGGGCAAGATCCCTACCGGGCCCCATCCATTTTTTAAAAAATATCTGACAGCCAGCAAGGTGTCAGTGGGCAGCATGGTGCCTGGAGGCACCGTGTGGGGGAACCCATGAGCTCAGGATGGTACTGTGTGTGAAAATGAAGTGTGTATCGGCGGGGGGGGGGAGGGTCACAGCACTTGATACCAATGCTCCCTCTAAGCTGTGGAACCTTGTGAGCAAAAATTCTACTTTGTGAGCGAGCGCTTTGGCTGCTGCATACATTACTTTGCTCTGGAGCCATCCTTCCTGAGCTAGGACAAGAATGTGTGAGCTGGAGGCTAAAAAACTGTGAGCTGGCTCACACTAACTCAGCTTAGAGGGAAGGCATAGAAGAGAAACTACTGAACTAAGGTAGCCAGTAGTGGCCAACCAGTTCCTCTGGAAGGCCAGCAAAAGGACAGAGAGGACGAGGCCTTCATAAGAACATCAGAAGAGCCCTGCTGGATCAAACCAATTGTCCATCTAGTCCAGCATCTTAACAGCTTAAGAAGAGCCCTGCTGGGTCAGGCCAGTGGTCCATCTACTCCAGCATCTTAGCAGCATAAGAAGAGCCCTGCTGGGTCAGACCAGTGGTCCATCTAGTCCAGCATCTTAGCAGCATAAGAAGAGCCCTGCTGGGTCAGACCGGTGGTCCATCTAGTCCAGCATATTAAGAACATAGGAAGAGCCCTGCTGGATCAGACCAGTGGTCCATTTAGTCCAGCATCTTGTCTCACACAGTGGCCAACCAGTTCCTCTGGAGGGCCGCCAACAGGGCATAGAGGCCGAGGCCTTCCCCTCATGATAAGAACATCAGGAGTCCTGCTGGATCAGACCAGTGGTCCATCTAGTCCAGCATCTTGTCTCACACAGTGGCCAACCAGTTCCTCTGGAGGGCCGCCAACAGGGCATAGAGGCCGAGGCTTTCCCCTCATGATAAGAACATCAGAAGAGTCCTGCTGGATCAGACCAGTGGTCCATTCAGTCCAGCATCCTGTCTCACATAGTGGCCAACCAGTTCCTCTGGAGGGCCGCCAACAGGGCATAGAGGCCGAGGCCTTCATTAGAACATAAGAAGAGCCCTGCTGGATCAGTGCATCTAGTCCGGCATCTTAAGAACAAAAGAAAAGCCCTGCTGGATCAGGCCAAGGGTCCATCTAGCCCAGCATCCTATCTCACACAGTGGCCAGGCAGTTCCTCTGGAGGGCCAACAAGAGCACATAGAGGCCGAGGCCTTCCCCTGATGTTGCCTCCAGGCTCTGGGATTCAGAGGTTGCCCGCCTCTGAACATGGTGCTTCCTTTTAGTCACCATGGCTACTAGCCACTGACAGACCTGCCCTCCACAGTGACCCAGTTATATTTCCTTATGGGGGAAAAGAAATGTAATGCCAGTAAATGGTTTCAAACCTCTCCTTACCTACTGTTATGGGAACCACGGCTTTCATTTCTGATTCTTTGGTTCCCCTTTATAGAACGGGAAAGTTTCCTGGGTTTTTCCCCCCTTCCTGATTGTGAATTTTTCATACCTGCTTATTTTTTACCCCGTCTTTCCTCCCAGTAATTGAGGTCGGCATACACGGCTCTTCCCAGTCGGGTTAGAACAGAGAAAAGGAAGTTCTTCTTCACCCAAAGAGTGACTCACACATGGAATTCACGGCCACAGGAGGTGGTGGCAGCTACAAGCATGGACAGTTTCAAGAGGGAATTAGATAAACATATGGAGCAGGAGTCCACCAGTGGCTATTAGCCACAGGGTATAGATGGGAACTCTCAGTCTGGGGCAGGTGATGCACTCTATTCTTGGTGCTGGAGGGGCAGCAGTGGGAGGGCTTCTGGTGTCCTGGCCCCACTGCTGGATCTCCTGATGGCAACTGGTATATTTTGGCCGCTGTGTGACAGAGTGTTGGACTAGATGGGCCATTGGCCCGATTCAACATTGGCTTCTCTTATGTTCTTATGTTCCCCACAACAGCCCTGTGGAGTAGGTCAGGTGAGACGGAAAGCCCCGAGTTCTCCCAGGGAGCCTCATGGCAGAGTCTGGATTGAAACTGGGTCTCCCACATCTTACTCTGAAATTATCCTACCACACTAGTAACAAAGCAGATCCCCCCCCCCGGCCGCCCATGGAATTTGGCTTCCACCCATTCCAAACAGTGAACGTACAAGGTAAGATTCCTTATCTGAAATCTCTTTGAGTGCCAGTTTGGTGTAGTGGTTAGGAGCGCGGACTCTAATCTGGGAGAACGGGGTTTGATTCCCCACTCCTCCACATGCAGCTGCTGGCGTGACCTTGGGTCAGTCACAAGTTATTTCAGAGCTGTGCTCGAAAGAGCTCTCTCAGCCCCACCTGCCTCACAGGCGATGCGCCCTCTAAGCTGTGAGTCCTGTGAGCCAAAATTCTACTTTTTGTCAGAGATGCTTTAGGCTGGTCCTGCCTTGAGCAGAGAGTTGGACGAGATGCTCCGTTTGGCCCCTTCCAACTCTATGATTCTATGATTCTACTTTGTGAGCTGCTGGCATTAAAGTTGTGCGTGAGCGATTTGGCTCCTGCAGAAATTAGTTTGCTCTGAAGCCATCTTTCCTGTGCCAAGACAAAAACGTGTGAGCCGGAGGTTAAAAAACTGTGAGGTAGCTCACACTAACTCAGCTTAGACGGAAGAAGAAGAGACTGGATTTATACCCTACCCTTCACTACCTGAAGGCATCTCAGAGCGGCTTACAAACTCCTTTCCCTTCCCCTCCCCACAACAGACACCCCCTGTGAGGCAGGTGGGGCTGAGAGAGCTCTTTCGAGGACTGCTTGTGAGAGAAGAAGAGAAGAAAAAGAAGAGATTGGATTTATACCCCGCCCTTCACTACCCAAAGGAGTCTCAGAGCGGCTTACAAACTCCTTTCCCTTCCCTCCCCACAACAGACACCCTGTGAGGTAGGTGGGGCTGAGAGAGCTCTTTCGAGGACTGCTTGTGAGAGAAGAAGAGAAGAAAAAGAAGAGATTGGATTTATACCCCGCCCTTCACTACCCAAAGGTGTCTCAGAGCAGCTTACAATCTCCTTTCCCCCCCTCCCCAACAACAGACATCCTGTGAGGTAGGCGGGGCTGAGAGAACTTCTGACAGAAACGGCCCTTTTCTAAGAACAGCTCTTGTCAGAACTACGGCTTGCCCAAGGTCATCCAGCCAGGTGCAAGTGGAGGAGTGGGGAATCAAACCCGGTTCTCCCAGATTAGGGCCTGCGCACTTAACCACTACCCCAAACTGGCTCACGGGGTGTCTGTTGTGGGGAGGGGAAGGGAAAGGAGATTGTAAACCACTCTGGGACTCCGAGTGAAGGGTGGGGTATAAATCCAATCTCTTCTTCTTCTAAAGTCAAGAGCAGGAATGCAATATATCCAGCATCTGAAATCAGTCATGGTGCATTGCATATATTAAGGGTTGCCAACTGGCCTGGAGGCACAGGTTGTGTCTCTTTAACAGAGGCAAATTGTGAGCTGAACGTTCTCTTGGTGCGAAGCTAAATCATATATTCCAATAAGCCTTGTACAATAAGCCAGTTGGCAACCATAAACACATTTAGTTAGGGGTTGCCATGTTTTGAAAAGCAGAAAGGAGGACATATTTCTCGACTGACTACTTCAAACAAGTGATCGCGGTGACAAATCTCATTTGAAATACCCCTACTTTTTAAGTTGTGATCATTGCTACTAAGCAGGGGCCTCGGGGGCTCAGAGGTTAAGACGCTGAGCTGTAGACCCGAAGGTCTGGAGCCCGGCAGTTTGAGACCCGAGTGCCACATGACGGAGTGAGCTCCCGTCTCTGGGCCCAGTCTCCTGCCAACCTAGCAGTTCGAAAGCAAGAGGTTGCGAGTAGATAAACAAGTACCCCTTCGGTGGGAAGGTAACAGCGTTACATAAGAACATTAGAGAAGCCAATGTTGAATCAGGCCAATGGCCCATCTAGTCCAACACTCTGTCACACAGCGGCCAAAAATACCAGGTGCCATCAGGAGGTCCGCCAGTGGGGCCAGGACACCAGCAGCCCTCCCACTGCTGCCCACCCCCAGCACCAAGAATAGAGTGCATCACCTGCCCCAGACTGAGAGTTCCCATCTATATCCTGTGGCTAATAGCCACTGATGGACTTCTGCTCCATATGTTTATCCAATTCCCTCTTGAAACTGTCCATGCTTGTAGCTGCCACCACCTCCTATGGCAGTGAATTCCATGTGTTAATCACGAGTTCCCATGAGTTCTTGTATTGTGAGAAAGGGAGAAAAGTACTTCTTTCTCAACCTGCTCAAATACCAGCATTCATAATCTCGGTATCAAACCATCGATCATGGTCACGCCTTTGGACAGCACTGGCTCTTCAGCTCGAAGCTAAGATGAACACCGCAAGCCTGATTTAACTGGCTTTCTTCATAGGGAAGGTGTTACCAACCCTATTTATCATTCTAGTTGCCTATTCTCTGCACTTTTAACCCAATGCTAGTACATATCCATCAGCGTTTCTGTAGAGCCTCAGTGTCTAGTCACGACCACGGAAATGTCTTTGGACAGCACTGGCTCTTCGGCTTGGAAACAGAGATGTATGCACCACAACCCTAGAGTCGGATTCGACTGGCTTTCGAGCAATGGAAACCAAGGGAGGGCAGCTTGATCAAGAAGGGGCTGGGAAGAAGAGGATTCAAATTTCTCAATGTCTGAACCATATTAAGAAAGACTAAGTATTTTACTACATCTTTGCTTCTAGGAAGTATTCCCCCCCACACCTATCATTCCAGGGATGCCGGCCTGTGGGGGGAGCCGGGGCCTGGGGTTCTCTTGGAATTAAGGCTCTTCTCCAGACTACAGAGATCAGTTCCCCTGCAGAAAATGTAGAAAAGAACAAAAGTCCAGTTGCACCTTAAAGACTAACAACATTTGTGGCAGGCTATGAACTTTCCATATTGGTCTACAGTCGAACAGGTAGAGTTGGCTCCAGCAGAACCTTAGAGACCAACAAGGTCTTCACGGTATCAGCTTTTGAGAGCCCCAGCAAGTAGATGAACAGGTACCCCTTCTGAAGAAGATCCAGAGGAGTTAGCCATGTTAGTCTGTTGCAGCAAAATAGTAAATAGCGCCAGTATCGACTCAACAGCGATTACAGACTTCAACAGGACACTTTATTGTAGCATAAGCTTCATCGAGAAACACTAGCTCTCTGTCAGCTCAGATGCATCTTATGCTAAAGACACATAAGTAAGCATAAGAACATAAGGATGAAGGCCAATCGTAGCATAGGAATCAAGGCCAATCAGGCCCATCCAGTCTGCAACACTCTGTCACACAGCGGCCGGATATATACCATGGTGCCATCAGGAGGTCCAGCCAATGGGGCCAGGACACCTGAAGAGCCCATTCCACTGCTGCCACCTCCAACACGGCAATGAATAGCAGTGCATTCACCTGCCCCAGATCTGAGAGTATCTCATTCTCAGTAGCCCCTGTGCGGATATCTAATACGCATCGGACCTGGGCGGGAGACTTTCCTGCTCCATATGTTTATCTAATTTCCTCTTGAAACTGTCCATGCTTGCAGGGCTGGCCAGCCTCGCCACCCTCCGCTGCTGCTGCGAGTGAATCTCGGCAGATCAGTTAACTCACTGCTGCTGCCGCCGCGCTGGAGGAGGAGAGTAAGTTTGCCGTTGTATCTGTTCTAACCCGAGCTGCGGTCACGCAACTTGTACATAGCTAATAGCCCAGTAACAGAGTTAACTAACTGTATTGTGAGCATAAGCTTTGAGAAACACAGCTCTCTTGTCAGATGCATCTTTCTCAATAAAGCTTGTTAGTCTTACGTCCTTTCCCCACTATACCTTAAATCCTGGTTCAACCTGTCCCCGGACTTACATTCTACGCTACAAGCGAGTTCCCCCCTGTAATTATCTCGGGGTATTTTTAGAAGAAGAAGAAGAGATTGGATTTATACCCCGTCCTTCACTTTTGAGTGGCTTACAAACTCCTTTCCCTTCCCCTCCCCACAACAAGCACCCTGTGAGGTAGGTGGGGCTGAGAGAGCTCTGACAGAGACTGCTCTTTTTTAAGGACAGCTGTGCCAGAGCTTGTGACTGACCCAAGGTCACATCAGCAGGTACAAGTAGAGGAGTGGGGAATCGAACCCGGTTCTCCCAGATTAGAGTCCGCACACTTAACCACTACACCAAACTGGCTCTACATTCTACACTACACTTGAGCTCATCCCTGTAATTACCTCGGGGTATTTTTACATTCTACGCTACACTCGAGTTCCCCCCTGTAATTATCTCGGGGTATTTTTACATTCTACACTACACTCGAGCTCACCCCTGTAATTATCTCGGGGTATTTTTTATTTCCTCATTACATTGAGGTCACCCCGGTTTTGCTCCACACTTGTCCCGGGATAAACGGATGCAGTGATAACCAGGAATAAATGCAAGGTATTGTGTTCCGAGTTGAACTCTGATAAAACCAGGGATGTGATCCAAGTGCAGAAAGGACCCTTAAAGGTGCTTGAAATATAGCGGGTTCAAGACGTGGGTAGTGATCAGCTCATATTTATTTGTGAATCGGCTCAAACTAAGGACAACTCTAGCAGGGCCGGAGCCCTGTGAAATGGCACACCCATCACACACCCACTCCCAACAAATAGGCTATTTACGCAACCATTGCCTCCCCATTGGTGGCTGCCAGGATCCTGATGATCTATTGTTATCCTCCCCAAGCTCACCCTTCTCTGGCAGCACTGTGTTGCAGGGAAACTGTATCAGTACATAACAGTGCTAGTGGGCTTTTTATCATTGTGTCTGAAGAAGTGGGCCGTGACTCACGAAAGTTCCTCCCTTGCCAGAAATTTTGTTAAGTCTTTAAGGTGCAACTGTACTCTTGCTGTTTCCTACTGCTACACGGCTACCCATCGTGATCTACCTACAGAAAATAGATGCTTTGGTGGAGTCTATGGCATCGCCCCCCCACTGAGGTCTCTGTCCTCCCCAGGCTCCACCCCCAAATCTCTGGGAGTTTCCCAACCTGGATCTGGCAACCCTACACCCCCCCAACCAGTGGCTGGGGTGGGGGACATGGCAACCTTACTGTCCAACTCTTTACAACAACTTTTAACGTGTGGTTGCTGGTCGTTCATTTTCTTAGACATGTTTGGGGTGTATTCGCTGGCTTACTAAAAACACGCACCGAGAAGAGAAGGAAGTTCCTTTCAGACACAGCAAGAAAGTGATGACTGGTTCCTTTTCTTCCCCTCTGATCTGCCATCACTGCGGTATTTTGATAAAGCGCCTGCTGGACATGCAATTCGGAGACATGGTGGAGAGAGATAAAAAATGGCAGAGAGCCTCGTTACTGCTGATTAAAATAGTTAACTGAAATGCGTTATCTATAGCCTGCCAGGAACATGGTAAACATTGACAGCCCCGTATCTGAAGACCCTGTTTGTGCACGCTACAATAATCTCGGTACAAAAACCCAAACCCTCCCTAGAAGCTCAAATGAATAACCTAAGGCTATTGTACTTTGGTCAGATCAAGAGTCGCTGGAAAAGACAATAATGCTGGGAAAAGTTGGAGGCTATGGGAAAAGCGGAAGGCCCAAACTGAAATAGACGGATTCCATCAAGGAAGCCACGGCCTTCCGGTTGCAAGAAGGCCAACGCTATGCTGGGGATTATTAGGAAGGGAATTGAAAACAAATCAGCCAGTATCCTCATGCCCCTGTATAAATCATTGGTGCGACCTCATTTGGAATACTGTGTACAGTTCTGGTCGCCACATCTCAAAAAGGATATTATAGCATTGGAAAAAGTGCAGAGAAGGGCAACCAGAATGATAAAAGGGTTGGAACACCTTCCCTATGAAGAAAGGTTAAAAGGCTTGGGGCTCTTCAGCTTGGAGAAATGATGACTGAGGGGTGACATGATCGAGGTTTATAAGATTATGAATGGGATTGAGCAGGTTGAGAAAGAAGTACTTTTCTTCCTTTCTCACAATACAAGAACTCGTGGGCACTCCATGAAATTGCTGAGCAGTTGGGTTAGAACAGATAAAAGGAAGTACTTCTTCACCCAAAGAGTGATTAACACATGGAATTCACTGCCACAGGAGGTGGTGGCAGCTACAAGCATGGACGGCTTCAAGAGGGAATTAGATAAACATATGGAGCAGAACATATGGAGCAGAACATACGGACAGCGGAAGACAGGAGGGCCTGGCGTAATCTGGTCCATGGGGTCGCGAAGAGTCGGACTCGACTGTGCGACCGAACAACAACATGGAGCAGAAGTCCATCAGTGGCTGTCAGCCACAGGGTATAGATGGGAATTCTCAGTCTGGGGCAGGTGATGCACTCTATTCTTGGTGCTGGAGGGGGCAGCAGTGGGAGGGCTTCTGGTGTCCTGGCCCCCCTGCTGGACCTCCTGATGGCACCTGGTATATTTTGGCCGCTGTGGGACAGAGTGTTGGACTAGATGGGCCATTGGCCTGATTCAACATTGGCTTCTCTTATGTTCTTATGTTCTTATTCTCCACTCCTCCACTTGCACCTGCTGATGTGACCTTGGGTCAGTCACAAGCTCTGGCACAGCTGTTCTCTCAAGGACAGCTTCTGTCAGAAGTTCTCTCAGCCCCGCCTACCTCACAGGGTGTCTGTTGTGGGGAAGGGAAGGGGAAGGGGTTTGTAAGCCACTCTGAGACCCCTTTGGGCAGTGAAGGGTGGGGTATAAATCCAATCTCTTCTCTTCTTCTCTTCTCTTTGACAAATTTCTTTTAAAAATGTTTTCTCCTGGTGTTGTCAGCCAGGCCTCTGGCTCCTCTAGCTGCCATGGGTGTGTGTATGGGGGGACTCTGGAATTTTGACTTTCGTCTCAGCTATGTTTCTAGCCTTTCTTTATCTATGTAACCGAAGCCTTCGACCTTGAGTGTCTGGTGTACTTTTCTCCTGGGAATTACTGCCCGTTACTTTGGCGGGTTTCTACCTGGCCTCTGATTGGAACTGAGACATCAGGGGACCCCCTTGAATAATGTATATGAGTTTGCTTCACGCGCTTTATGCCAGTTCAAACACTAAAAGCGTTAAGATATCTGCATACTCCCGATGTCTCAATAAACTTTGAATGAAAGCAATATCTTGCAATAGTGTGAAGCAAGGGTCATTTCGTAGAAAAACAGGTGCAGGAGCTCATTAGCATAACTTATTAGCATAACATTTGCATATGCCACACCTCCTGACATCACCAGAAGTGTGTCAGAAGGCAATACCCACTGCTCAGGCTCCACTGGATTGTTTTGGATTGCTACCTGTTGGGGGGGGGGGACATGCAGATCTGTCCTCGCAGAGAAGGGAGAACTTGTACGTGAAGGCGGGCAGGGGGGGCCCTCTGCAACTTACCTGCCTGCTTTTTGCTCCTTGTGGCCCAATTGAGGGCTGCTGGGAGCAGGGGGCAGGGCTTGTTGCATGTGCCCGCCCCCTGGGCTCCTTACTGCCGGAGCTCTGCTCCTGTGCGTTCCTGCAGGAAATGACCCCTGGTGTGAAGCATAAGAACATAAGAACATAAAAGAAGCCAATGTTGGATCAGGCCAATGGCCCATCCAGTCCAACACTCTGTCACACAGCGGCCAAAATATACCAGGTGCCATCAGGAGGTCCAGCAGTGGGGCTGGGAAATGTTAGCACCCAATCTATTCGTCCAGTTTTGCTTCCTTCAGTAGAGGGCACCAGAATGTACAAGGGTCATCTGCAGATCTTCAATTGGTCAGTGGTGTGCAGCACTGCAGCAGCTGTGAGGGGGAGCAACAGTGGGAGGGGCTTCTAGTGTCCTGGCCCCACTGCTGGACCTCCTGGTGGCACCTGGTATATTTTGGCCGCTGTGTGACAGAGTGTTGTACTGGATGGGCCATTGGCCTGATCCATCATTGGCTTCTCTTAGGTTCTTAAAGCTGTTGGGAACTGATCGCTGCAAGAGTCTGACAGGCGTGTCCCCCAGAATTACAGCTCACCTCCAGACTACAGAGATCAGTTCCCCTGGAGAAAATGGATGCTTGGGAGGGCGGACGCTGTGGCATTGTATCCCAGTTCGGTCCCTGTCCTCCCCAGGCTCCATCCCCAAATCTCGAGGAGTTCTTCACCCTGGAACTGGCAATCCTTCCCCCCCACACACACCCCACCAGCGGCTGGTGTGGGGGGGACACACCTGGTAATGTTCTTCCCAGTGAGGAGTTTCTCCAAAGCCCACAAACCTTTTTCTGAACGGAGAAATGTTTGGGTAAGTTCAAACAGACTTACTACCTAGTCAGTAAAACAAAGTTCGAGCCCAGTGGCACTTCTAAGGCCAACGAAGTTGTTGGATATGACACTCAAGGCAACAGATCATGAATGGCGATTCGGGTTTATTTAACAGCAGGGCCGGCTCCAGGTGCTTGGGCGCCCAAGGCAGGACAGCCTGGGGCCCCAGGGGCAGCCTGGCCGGGCGAGCTGCGGGCCCCGAGCCGGGGGGAGGTGCCGAACCCTCCTCCACGCGGTTTTCTGGGGCTCCGGTGCGGACCCAGGAAGCCAGAATGGGCGGCGGTTTAGACGCGCCCCCTCCCAGCGCTGGCTTTCCTGGGGCTCGCGGCTGCCGGACCCCGGAGCTGGAAGCGGGGTTAACCGCCGTCCCTCCAGGAACAGCTTTCCTGAGGTTCCGCAACTGCGGGCCCGGCCAGGAGGCGGTTTAAACCGCCGCCCCTTCCCTCCCAGCGCCGGCTTGCTTGGGCGCTCTGCGGGGCACCCCAGTAAGCCTGGGAAGATGCGGAGGGGCTTTTCGCGGGGGGAGCCGGTCCTGTTTAACAGGTAGGTAAAGGTGAAGGTTCCCTTGCTCGAAAGCCAGTCGAATCCGACTCTAGGGTTGCGGGGCTCATCTCCGTTTCAAAGCCGAAGAGCCAGCGCTGTCCGAAGACGTTTCTGTGGTCATGTGGCCGGCGTGACTAAACAGTACCTATTTATCTACTTGCAATTTCTTGCTTTCGAACTGCTAGCTTGGCAGGAGCTAGAACTAGAGACGGGAGCTCATTCTGTCATGCGGCAGTCTCGGGTCTTGAACTGCTGAACTACTGACCTTCCACAGCCTGCAGTTCAGCGTCTTAACCACTTGAGCCACCGCAGCTCCTTATTTAACAGGTAAGAATGACACAAAAACAGAAGGGCAACAGGCCTTCTTTTTAAACTATCCGGGCTGGCAAAGCCACGCCCCGAGTTGCTATCAGAACCAATCAAAACATTAACATCCGAACCAATCACCAGGTCTCCCTCCAGAACCTTACCAGTAACCCGATTGGCTCACTATGCAGAGTAGCCAATCATATTTACTCTTTTTCGATACCAGGCTTTAATGTGTCTGAGATCCTAGCTCAGTCATTTCTGTCAGATACATAACAGAAGTTTAATTCTGGGTATCGGCTTTCATGCGCATGCCCACTTCTTCAGATACATGCAGATACATGCACGCACACGAAAGCCTATACCCAGAATTAAACTTTGTTGGTCTTAAAGGTACCACTGGACCCAAACTTTGTTCTTCTGCTTCAGACCAACACGGCGACCCACCTGAATCTATCCCGAGGAAATAAGTGTGGGATTGCTCACTCCCCTGAAATCGGAGGTCCTGGTGCAGGGGGTGTCAAACATAAGAACATAAGAGAAGCCAATGTTGAATCAGGCCAATGGCCCATCTAGTCCAACACTCTGTCACACAGCGGCCAAAATATACCAGGTGCCCTCAGGAGGTCCAGCAGTGGGGCCAGGACACTAGAAGCCCTCCCACTGCTGCCCGCTCCAGCACCAAGAATAGAGTGCATCACCCTGCCCCAGACTGAGAGTTCCCATCTATACCCTGTGGCTAATAGCCACTGGTGGACTTCTGCTCCAGATGTTTATCTAATTCCCTCTTGAAACTCTCCATGCTTGTAGCTGCCACCACCTCCTGTGGCAGTGAATTCCATACGTTTATCACTCTTTGGGTGAAGAAGGACTTCCTTTTATCTGTTCTAACCCGACTGCTCAGCAATTTCATGGAGTGCCCACGACTTCTTGTATTGTGAGAAAGGGAGAAAAGTACTTCTCGTCCGGGGCTCTTATGCGGCCCGCAAGCAACTAGTGCAAGAGAGGGAACAGGAGACTGCTCGGGGGTGGGGTGTGTGGAGTGGGCAGAGCCCTTCTGATTGCGGCTTCAGCACGGCGGAACGACCTCGTCCGCAGCAGTCAAGCAGCGTGGGAGCATCTGCCCAGTGCTGCACCGCTGGGTCTCCAGTCCACCCATATGGGTTTTCCTTTGCACCCCCTCCCACCCCTCCCACCCCAGGGGGCCTTGCAGTGCGGATACACCAACTTGGAGGCTACCAGCTGCTGTCCTTAATACAGTTTATATCTCCGCTACCTGGCATTACGCTTTGTGGCACACACGGCCCGGCCCGACAAGGTCTTATTTATGTCAGATCCGGCCTAGTTCGACACCACTGGCCTAGTGATTACTATATTACCGTAACAACTGTACCAGAATCTGGAATCATTAAAAAACACACACACACACACCAGCATTCAATCAGAATAGCCTTCCAGAAAAACAATGTCTAAAGTCATCTTCTAAAGTTGAAACTTTCCAGTTCGTTCTGTGTCACGAGAAAACCACAAAAGAACTGTTTATCATTGATCTCTATAGTACATTCTTATCTCGGCCTTCTTCCTAGCAGCTGCTATGCAAAGCTGTTACACTTTTTTAAATTCATATCAGTAGGTTAGGCCAGGACAGGATAATATTGGCCCAAGGGGGCACCCAGTGAACTTAGAATCATAGAGTTGGAAGGGACCTCCAGGTTCATCTAGTCCAACCCTCTGCACAATGCAGGAAATCCACAAATACCTCCCCTCCAACGCCCCTAGTGACCCCTGTTCTATGCACTGTTCCCTCTAAGCTGAGTTAGTGTGAGCTAGCTCAGTTTTCTAGCCTCCGGCTCACACATTTTTGCCGTCGCTCAGGAAGGAGGGCTCCAGAGCAAACTAATTTATGCAGTAGCCAAATCACTCGCTCACAGTAGCTCAGAAAGTAGAATTTTCGCTCACAAGACTCCACAGCTTAGAGGGAGCATTGCCCAGCAGGTGGCAAAAAAGACTCCAGGATCCCTGGCCAAACTGGCTGGGAGAAAAGTGCTTCCTGACCCCGGTGCTTCCTGGCTGGGAGAAAAGTGCTTCCTGACCCCGTGGCGACCAGCATTTCCCTGGGCGTGTAAGAAAGGGCCACGAGAACTCAGCACTGAGGCCACCCTCCCTGCCCTCCCTTCTTGTGATCTGCCTCAGTCCACGGAACCAGCATTGCTGTCAGGCGGCCATCCAGCCTCTGCTTCGAAATGTCCCAAGAATGAGAGGAAGAGTGTGGATTTGAACCCAAGTCTCCTTAGTTCTAGTCGAACCACTGCACTTACCCCGATTTGCATCATTAAAGTTGCCACCTGGCCTGGGGCAGAGGGTCCTGTCCAGGGCTCAGGGCCGGCCCCAGGTGTCTGGGTGCCCTAGGCAGGACAGCCTGGGGCGCCCACCCCACCGGGGATGCCAACCTCCCGGCGGGGCCTGGAGAGGGCCCAGCCTTGTCCTGGGCGCCTCGCGCAGCTGCGGGGCGCCCGGGAAGAGCCGGGAACGGGGCGGCGCGGCTCTCCCGGCCCCCTCGCAGCTGCGGGAGCCCAGAGAGAGCCGGGGAAGGGGCGGCGCGGCTCTCCCGGGCCCCTCGCAAGTGCGGGCGCCCGGGGAGAGCCGGGAACGGGCGGGCTTGGAACGTCCGCCCCTTCCCCTCCCAGCGGCGGCGCGGGGGGGAGAGAAGCTCTCCGCCGCCCCTGCCTCCTCTCCCCCCGGCTTTGGGGAGAGGGCGGGCAACCTCGCCTGCCGCCTCCTGATCCCCGGCGGGGCGTTGGGGGAAGGGGGGGCTTTTCCTGTGAGGGGCCGGGCGCGGTTTGGGGGCCCCAGGGTGGAGGGGGAGGGCGACTTGCGCCCTCAGTGGGCGCTTTTCCGCGGCGGCGGCAGCAGGGGATCCTGCTGGCCGCCGCCGGCCCTCCTCCTCCTCCCCCCCAGGGAGGAGGGGAGGGCGGCGGCGACTTGCACCCTAGCCGGGCGCTTTTTTGCGGCGGGGCACCCGGTTAGGGCGGCGGCGGGGGCTTTTGGGGGGGGAGCGCCCTAGGCGAGCGCCTAGTTCGCCCAATGGGCGATCCGGCCATACCAGGGCTTTTTTTGTAGAAAAAGCCCAGCAGGAACTCATTAGCATAACAAGCCACACCCAACAGCAGAAAATCATTAGCATATTAGGCCACACCCCTATGTTACCAGAAGTGTGGTCATCCAGCCACACCTACCTTTTGCTTCTTATTCTGTTTACCTTGTTTGTTGTCAAAACCCAGGAACTCCTTTGCATGTTAGGCCACACACCCCAAATGTAGCCAATCCTAATGAATTTCTGCTGTTGGCTGTGGCCTGTTATGCTAATGAGTTCCTGCTGGGTGTGGCCAACTCAGGAGCCAGCCGGAACTCCGTTCCTGCGCGTCCCTGCCCAAAAATAGCCCTGGTCCTGTCCCTTAACTAGAAACACTTACAATTTTTTTTATTTACACACTTCATTTATACCCACTCTTTCTCCCCAACATCTCTGTGAGGTAGGCTAGGCCGAGAGACTGTGACTGGCCCAAGCTCATCCAGTGGGCCTCCATAGCAGAGTGGTGATTCGAACCTGGCTCTCCCAGATTGTAGCCCGCCACTCTGACCGCATTGGCTGCCAGTATATGGTTACCAACACTATGTAGGGAAAAAAACATGTTCGGTCCCTTTAAGGGAGAGAGAGGTTTCATGTGTAGAAACGGAACCGAAGCTTTTCATGGCATGGAGGTCAATGACGTGAGTCATCTGGTAAATTGTTAAGTATGCAACTCCCCGAGAGGCAGTGATTTCAGCAAAGCGATTCAGCTTCATTTGTAACAGCGACTAGACGATCAGAACACAACGACAACACACACACACACACACACAACAAGAAGTAGAGCACAGCTCCCCTTTTTAAATAATCCGGGCTGTCTAAACCGCGCCCACGGATAAGTTAAGAACCAATGGCATAACAGAGATAAAGGCCAATCAGGTCTGTTCCCTCCATAAACATCTTTACAATGGTGATTGGCTGCTTCAAACCATTCCATAGGAACGGCCAATCGAAATGTTACAGCTTACGATCCTCTGCACAGAACCAAGCTTTACATGGTAAAGAATAGGCTCAGGTTACAGTTAAGACATAACATAAATCACATCCAATTAGGTCTCTATTAAGGGGATAGGCTCCTGCCAACCTAGCAGTTCGAAAGCAAGAAATTGCAAGTAGATAAATAGGTACCACTTCGGTGGGAAGGTAACAGCGTTCCGTGCGCCTTGGTGTTTAGTCATGCTGGCCACAGGACCATGGAAACGTCTTCGGACAGCGCTGGCTCTTCGGCTTTGAAACGGAGATGAGCACTGCAACCCTAGAGTCGAATTCGACTGGCTTTCGAGCAAGGGAACCTTACCTTTACCTTAAGGGGATAGGACACACAGACACACACCCCAGCTGTTGGTAACCCTATCTTTGCAGGTACAATCCTATGTCTGCACATTCAGAAGGTGGTAGAATCTTGTGTGAGCCAAGTGGACGGCCCTACTTTTGGCTGGAGGGTTGAATTTTTAAATGCTCCTCAATGTTACAAAGAACACCCCGCAAGTAGAAAAGCAGCAGCAGCAGCAACAGAGAGTGCGCCAGGCTAGCTCTTTCCTTCCTGGTGTGGGGCTTTTTTGGTCACAATGAGGGTTTTTTTAAATGTAAGATAGTATTCAAAAGTGGAATCACCAGCCTGCAGTCTGCATTGGTACTCACCGTGTCTGTGTTTTAAGAGTTTTACCATCATGTTTCTATTTGATTCTGTTCCATTTATAGACCAGGCCTAAATGTGGAGCGTCTTTGCGGGGTTGGCCTTTGGAACACTCACTGTACTTCTAGTAGGAGACATTACTTCTGTTCTAGAGCAGAATAGGACACGCTTGAACTTCCCGATGATGGGCAGCGTGGTGTAATGATTAGGGTGATGGACTAGAGGAGGAGAAGAAGAGGAGGAGGAGGAGATTGGATTTATATCCCGCCCTTCACTACCATCCCAAAGGAGTCCCCGAGCGGCTTACAATCTCCTTCCCCTCCCCACAACAGACACCCCGTGAGGTAGGTGGGGCTGAGAGAGCTCTCTCGAGAACTGCCCTTGAGAGAACAGCTCTGAAAGAGCCGTGACAGACCAAAGGCCACTGTTGTGTCCTGAGATCAGGAAGCAGAGCTGGCAAATGCAGCCAAGCTCGGCTCTCTGAGAACAATGGGGACTATGCTCCTGAGCTCGCCAGTAGAGAACCAATGGCAGCATTGGCGGGCGATTCAAACCCGCCAATAGGAGTGTGGGGGCGCCCCCCCCTTACTGTATATAGTTGGCCTCCGGCCGTTACTGCATGTCTTTGTCTTGTGTGAAGTACGAATAAACGCGTCTTCTCTTATGTCGTCGTCCGAGTCATGAGGCCCGAAACCCAGTACTTTACAGTGGCGATGAAGGTGGGATTTCAACGCCTTCCGTGACTCCATGAGCGACGAAAAGGACGACAAGGCCACCCGCCGAGCATCGCATCACTGACCCCGAGAGCAGCACCGCACCGCTCGCCAAGCATCGCATCGCTGACCCCGAGAGCAGCACCACACCGCTCGCCCCGGCGCACGCCTTCCAGACGGAGCCATGGCCGCCACTCATGTAATGCTCGAGCGCTTCGATCCGTCTCAGCCAGAAACCTGGGACGTATGGGTCGACCAGCTCATAAGCTATATGGAACTCAACGAGATTCGCGACCCTGAGAAAAAACGGTCGCTCCTGCTGAGCGCGTGCGGCACCCAAACCGTCCGCCTCGCCAAGAGCCTCTTGGTGCCCCGCACGGCCTTGGAAAGCTCCTTTGGGGAGATCCTGAACGCCCTCAACGGATACTTCAGCCCCTGGCCTACCTTCTTGGCCAAGAGGATGGACTTCCAGAGGCGAGTCCAGGCCCAAGGGGAATCCGCTGCCGCCTTCCTGGCCGCGCTAAGGGCGCTCGCGGTGGACTGCGTGTTTCCGAGGGTGGAAGACAACTTGCTGACGCAGTTTGTGTGGGGCCTGGTGGACTCCAAACTGCGGCGCAAGTTGATTGGCAACCGGAGGCTATCCCTGGACGAGGCCATCGACGCTGCAACCGCACACGAGGCCGCCGAAGGGGAATGCCCGGCCGCGGCTGCCCATACGGTCGGGAGGGGTCCCAGCCCAGGGAACTCGGACACCGAAGAGGTCTACGCCCTCAGACCCCAACACCGCCGGCTGGCGCAGACCCAGCAGGCCGACAGGGAGCCAGCCAAGCCTTCCGGCAACCAGACCGTGTGCGCCAGCTGCGGGGAAGGCCATGGGAGGAAGACCTGCAAGTTCCGGGATGCTGTCTGTCACGGGTGTGGAAAGCAGGGACACCTCGCACGGGTCTGCCGGTCCAAGGGCCCCCGGAATTCGAGATCGTCGGCCCCACCGCACCGCGCACCGTCCACCGCATATGAGACGACGGAAGAGGTCGCCGAGCTGTACCATCTCACAGATCAACCGCTACAGGTAGTACTTCGCCTCCCCAACCCCAATCTCTCCTCCGCCCCAAAGATCCAAGTAACCATGCGGATCGAGGGGTCCCCCTGTTGCATGGAAGTGGACTCGGGATCGGCGGCGTCCATCATTTCCATGGACACTTTAAAAAGACTTTGCCCGTCAGGGGGACCCCCTCTACGTCCATCGCCACTAAGCTTGGTGGACTTTCAAAAGAACCCTGTCCCCATCTGGGGAGTCGGCACTTTCCGAGTGCAATACCGAGACTTTGAGGGGAACTTGGACTTGGTGGTGGTGGAGGGAAACCTTGTGAGTCTCCTGGGGCGGGCGTGGTTCGAGGCCCTAGGCATTACGATTGGGGGAGTGAATAAGTGCGGGATGCGTGACTGGGGGGCGGTGTGCAAGGAATTCCCTGAGGTCTTTGATGGGAAACTGGGGTGTTATAAAGGGGCCCCGGTGACGCCCATCCGGCGGCGCTTCCGCACCGTGCCCCTGGCCCTCCGCCCTAAAATAGAGGCTGGACTGGACCGGTTAGTGGCCCAGGGAGTCCTCGAGCCTGTCCCGAACGCTCGATGGGAGACCCCGATTGTGACACCCGTGAAGCCGAACGGGGAAATCCGCATCTGCACTGATTATAAGTGCACCATTAACCAGGCACTTCAGGCGCACGCATACCCCGTACCCGTGGTCAGCCACGTATTGGCCACACTGGCGGGGGCATGCATATTTGGGAAGCTGGATCTCGCGCAGGCGTACCAGCAACTCCCGGTGGATGAGGCCACTGCCGAGGCACAAACCATAGTAACCCACCGGGGGGCCTTCCGGGTGAAGCGGCTGCAGTTCGGGGTCAGTGTGGCCCCAGGGATCTTCCAAAATCTAATGGACGATTTGTTAAAAGGGATCCCTGGCGTGACGCCGTTCTTCGACGACGTCCTCATCGCCGCGACCACCCCAGAGAGCTTCGCCGCCCGCCTCCGAACTGTACTGGGACGCTTCCAAGCCATGGGGCTGAAGGCGAAGCGGGAAAAGTGCCTCCTCGGGGTGCCGGAGGTGGAGTTTTTGGGGTACTGGGTCGACGCAACGGGCCTGCATCCGGCGAGGGACAAGGTGAAGGCCATCGTGGAGGCCCCCGCCCCGAAGTCCAAGGCAGAGCTCCAGGCGTTCTTAGGCCTCCTGAACTTTTACCACGCCTTTCTCCCACACAAAGCCGCTGTGGCCGAACCCCTGCACAGGCTGCTGGATAAGGCGACACCTTGGGCATGGGGAGCGAGGGAGGAGGCGGCATTTCGGGGGGTTAAGGTACTATTGATTTCTAACGCTGTACTCACCCACTTTGATGAAGCTCCCGGTAATCCTTGCATGCGACGCATCGCCATATGGGGTCAGGGCGATCTTGGGCCACAAGCTACCAGATGGGAGTGAAGTCCCGGTGGCTTACTACTCCCGCATGCTGTCCCCCGCGGAGCGCAACTATGCGCAAATTGACTGGGAGGGCTTGGCCCTGGTGGCGGGGGTTAAAAAGTTCCACAACTTTGTGTATGGGCGGCCCTTCACGCTCGTAACTGATCATAAGCCGCTCCTGGGACTGTTTGCGGCGGACAAACAAACGCCGCAGGTACTGTCGCCCTGGGTGTTGCGCTGGTCCTTGTTTTTAGCAGGCTATCAGTACCGGTTGGAGCATCAGCCGGGCAAG
This sequence comes from Gekko gecko, assembly GCA_029375565.1. Classification (NCBI taxonomy): domain Eukaryota; kingdom Metazoa; phylum Chordata; class Lepidosauria; order Squamata; family Gekkonidae; genus Gekko; species Gekko gecko. Next base: position 181,441 of record JAPDNY010000026.1, on the reverse strand, counting down.
GCGCTGGGTCATGCCGACGCCCTGAGCCGCCTGCCGCTGCCGCATACAGGGGAGGATCTGGCCCCAGCGCCCGCAGTATTGTTGATGGAGGAGCTGCCCAACCCCCCCCTTCAGGCGGCAGACGTGGCCGCCCGCTCGTCCCAAGATCCCATTCTCTCCCGGGTCCTAAACTGGGTGGTGAGGGGATGGCCAGCGGAACAGACAGGGCCAGAGTTCACGGCATACAAAGCCAGGAAGGAAGAGTTATCCGCCTTGAAAGGGTGCTTACTATGGGGGGACAGGGTGGTCATCCCGGGGCCCATGAGACAAGGGGTTCTAGAAACACTGCACGAGGCCCACCCTGGCATTGTACGAATGAAAGCTCTGGCAAGGAGCTATGTGTGGTGGCCCGGGATGGACGCAGAAATTGAAACCTGGGTCCGGGGGTGCACATGGTGTCAGGAAGTATGCCCCAATCCCCCGAGAGCGCCAACCCAAAGCTGGGAGTCTACCCACAAGCCGTGGTCACGCCTACACGTAGACTTTGCCGGGCCGTTTCAGGGGCTCCAGTTCATGGTGACGGTAGACTCCTACTCGAAGTGGGTGGAAATAAGTCCAGTGTCTACCACCTCTGCCAAAGCGGCAATAAGGGCCCTGCGGAAAATATTCGCTACGCACGGTTTGCCAGACACAATCGTGTTGGACAACGGGGCCGCGTTCACATCGGCGGAGTTCCAAGCGTTCCTCGCAAGGAACTTAATCAGGCATATACGATCGGCGCCCTTCCACCTGGCAACAAACGGACAAGCGGAGAGGACAGTCCGCTCCGCCAAAGAAGCCCTGAGCCGCATAACCGAGGGGGAGTGGGAATTCCGGCTGGCCCGCTTCCTCCTCACACAGCTCACCACACCGAACCCCATCTCCGGGCATTGCCCAGCAGAACTATTGATGGGCCGCCGCCCCACAACCCTGTTAGACAGGCTCCACCCGGACCGAGCCCCAGAGAGAAAGCTGGTCGAAACCCGGGAGGCGCCCAGGAGCTTCCTCCTGGGGGAACCTGTCTATTTTAGGAATTACGGGGCGGGGCCTCAGTGGCTGGCCGGGCGTATTCTCAAATCTACTGGGCCAGTTTCATATGAGGTCCTAGCAGACAGGGACAGGGTCCTCCGTAAACACGTGGACCAGCTCCGGAAGCGGCAAGACCCCGACACAGGGATCCATGCCCCGTTACCGGGAAACACCGCAGCCGCCCCAGCATCCGATCGGCTGCAGGCACCACCAGCGGAGCAAGCACCTGAAAGACCACGGGGCCCGGAGGGGGTTCCAGAGCAAGCTGAGCCGCCGCCGCCGATGCCGTCGCCGCCGCTGGCGCTGCCGCCACCGCAGTCATTGCCGCCAGAGATCCAAGCTCCTAGTGCGGGAGGACCAGCCGAAGGGGGCCCCGCCAGTCCGGTGCTGGGCCCCCGAAGATCAGTAAGGGAACGGCGGCCACCAGCCTATCTAAAAGACTACATCACCTGATAGGAGACAAACTATGGGGGGAGGGGTGTTGTGTCCTGAGATCAGGAAGCAGAGCTGGCAAATGCAGCCAAGCTTGGCTCTCTGAGAACAATAGGGACTATGCTCCTGAGCTCGCCAGTAGAGAACCAATGGCAGCATTGGCGGGCGATTCAAACCCGCCAATAGGAGTGTGGGGGCATCCCCCCCCCCTTACTGTATATAGTTGGCCTCCGGCCGTTACTGCATGTCTTTGTCTTGTGTGAAGTACGAATAAACGCGTCTTCTCTTATGTCGTCGTCCGAGTCATGAGGCCTGAAACCCAGTACTTTACAGCCACGCCGCTGGCTTTCACATGGAGGAGTGGGGAATCAAACCCGGATCTCCCACATTAGAGTCCGCGCTCTTAACCACTATACCAAAACGTGTAGAAACAGGCCGTGAAGCTTTTCATGCCGTATCGAGATAAACCAAACAGCCTAGTCAATAACATCCTATTAAGCCTCCGTTCAAGAGCGGTTTAAACTGGAAATGGTTTAAGGTTGCTAGCAAGGCAATAGGACAAAGATCATAGGGGGGTAGGTCTGTGGCACAGTGTTAGAGCGCCCACACTGTGTGCAGAACGTCCCTGGTTCAATGCCTGGCGCCTCCAGTTAAGGATGTTGTGGAAAAACTTGGCATAAAACCTTAGAGCCGCTGCCAGTCTAAATAGACAATTCTGACCTGGATGGACCACGGGTCTGATTCCATATAAGGCGGCTACATGTGAGAGATCCATTCAGGGGAGGGGCCGTGGCTCAGCTGGCAGAGCCCCTGCTTGGCCTGCAGAAGGTCCCAGGTGCAATATCCGGAATTTAGGTGGCATTTTGTGTCTCCTTTGTTACACAGGGAGTGATTAAAACGTGGGATTTGCTGCCAGAGGATGTAGTGACGGCCACCTCGATAAACAGCTTTCAAAGGGGATTAGAGAGATCCACGGAGGATCAGTCTATCAAATGGCTACTAGCCATGGTGGCTGAAGGGACCCTCCACATTCAGAGGCACTAATCCTCTGAATCCCAAAGGCGGGAGGCAACATCAGGGGAAGTGTAATGTATGCTGTAAGTGAAATGCCTCCATTGGAAGTCCATGTTAAGCTTCGTGCCTAGACAAGGATCGTAATCTAGCCTTTCTGATTGGTTGTCTAAGAAACACCGTCCTATCAGGACGAACCTCAAACTTTTGGGGGGAACGAACCTTGTTGGTCCTTATCTCTGTAATCTTATTGGTTAAAGGTAAAGGTTCCCTTGCTCGAAAGCCAGTCGAATCCGACTCTAGGGTTGCGGTGCTCATCTCCGTTTCAAAGCCGAAGAGCCAGCGCTGTCCGGCATGACTAAACACCAAGGTGCACTGAACGCTGTTACCTTCCCACTGAAGTGGTACCTATTTATCTACTTGCAATTTCTCGCTTTCGAACTGCTAGGTTGGCAGGAGCTGGAACTAGAGACGGGAGCTCACCCCGACATGCAGCACTCACGGGTCTCGAACTGCTGAACTACTGACCTTCCACAGCCTGCAGTTCAGCGTCTTAACCACTTGAGCCAACCGCAGCTCCTAATCTTATTGGTTACTTGTATGTAAATAGGCGTGGCTATATTGTCATCTATTGATCTGCAGTTTTGCTGTTCTGGTTGACTTTGAGCTGTTGCTGAATAAAGCTGAATTGCTTTGCTGAAATCGAGTTAAGTGTCATACTTAACAGGAAGGCCTCAGCCTCTATGCCCTGCTGTTGGCCATCCAGAGGAACTGGGTGGCCACCCTGTGAGACAGGATGCTGGGCTAGATGGACCACTGGTCTGATCCAGCTCTTCTTATGTTCTAATGAAAGCCTTGGCCTCTCTGCCCTGTTGTTGGCCCTCCAGAGGAACTGGTTAACGTAAGAACATAAGAGAAGCCAATGCTGGATCAGGCCAACGGCCCATGTAGTCCAACACTCCGTCACACAGTGGCCAAAAACACCAGGTGTAAAGCCAACAGTCGTGAGAGTCTGACCCGCAATTCAAACAGTCGACAAGACTTGCAAAGAAAATACTGTGTATTTTAATCTGAAGCACTATAATATCAAATGCAAAATAAAATGTATTATTGAAATGTTGTTATGTAATCTGGAGGCAGCGTTGGATTGTGTACCTTTGTTCAAGGATTTTCTTTTGCATATGATGTTGTAGTGCTTCAGATTAGAATACACAGTATTTTCTTTGCAAGTCTTGTTGACTGTTTGAATTGTGGGTCAGAATCTCACGACTGTTGGCTTTATACCAGCCTTGTCCCCAGCTCGCCGTCCACCCAGCGGTTCAAAAGCTTCGGCGAGTAGATAAAATGGGTACCACTCCTTAGAGAGGGTGGGCACGCTAACCCCCCCCCCAGTGGGGGGAGGTGTTAGCCGGCGAAACGGAATGTCCAGCTCGTAAACTCGTAAGCTTGGAAAGATCTCTTTGGCATTAGAAGCCTGCGATGGGTTGATCCGGCCAGGTGGTGGCAGTGTGGCGCTGCGACCTGAAACAGTCCTGGAAAAGCTGACCTCATCAAGCCAAGCTGAGTGAATGCCGTCTGGAACATGTCTGAGTCTACAGCTGAACAAAAAAATCCCCGTCGGCTGCAAATGTGTGCGCTGTAAAGATTTATATGTTGTCCTCCCTTACCCCTATGAATCATTGTTAGTCCCTCGTTAATGTGTAACTGTAAATCGCTCAGAGCCATTAGCTCTGCAGGACTGAGTGATCAATAAATTGAAAGATATTATTATTATTATTATTATTATTACTACTACTACTACTACTACTAGTAGTAGTAGTAGTAGTATTATTATACTTGTTTTGTGATTAGGTCTGTTTGTCCAGATTTATCTTGCAAAAATACCAGGTGCCATCAGGAGGTCCAGCAGTGGGGCCAAGACACTAGAAGCCCTCCCACTGTTGCCCCCCCAAGCACCAAGAATACAGAGCATCCCTTACCCCAGAGTTCCTATCTACACCTTGTGGCTAATAGCCAGGGATGGACCTCTGCTCCATATACTTATCTAATTCCCTCTTGAAGCTGTCCATGCTTGTAGCTGCCACCACCTCCTGTGCCGGTGGCCACTGTGTGAGACAGGATGCTTGACCAGACAGACCATCAATCTGAACTGGCAGGGTTCTTCTTAAATTCTTATGCAGTGATGCTCTACCAGTCTTAATTAATTAATTAATTAATTCACACACACTCTTCTCTTGGGGGGGACACACCAGCCCCCTTTCAATGGACATAGCATGCAGTGAATTGCAGCCCTACAGCCCTATACTATTATAAATGAATTTCCCAGGTTCCCCCAGAAAATCTCCACATCAGGTTCAGCAAATAAAAGGTTAATGCGTCTTCTAGCCCCTGGAAGTGTGAGGGAAACCCTGTAGTAAGTTCCACATGCTTTATGTAAACACTGCGCTCCTTAGAGTGGAGGGCTGTTCATAAGAACATAAGAGAAGTCAATGTTGAATCAGGCCAATGGCCCATCCAGTCCAACATTCTGTCACACAGCGGCCAAAATATACCAGGTGCCATCAGGAGGTCCAGCAGTGGGGCCAGGACACCAGAAGCCCTCCCACTGCTGCCCCCTCCAGCACCAAGAATAGAGTGCATCACCTGCCCCAGACTGAGAGTTCCCATCTATACCCTGTGGCTAATAGCCCCTGATGGACTTCTGCTCCAGATGTTTATCTAATTCCCTCTTGAAACTCTTCATGCTTGCAGCCGCCACCACCTCCTGTGGCAGTGAATTCCATATGTTAATCACTCTTTGGGTGAAGAAGTATTTCCTTTTATCTGTTCTAACCCGACTGCTCAGCAATTTCATGGAGTACCCAGGAGTTCTTGTATTGTGAGAAAGGGAGAAAAGGACTTCTTTCTCAACCTGCTCAATCCCATTCATAATCTTATAAACCTCGATCATGTCACCCCTCAGCCGTCGTTTCTCCAAGCTGAAGAGCCCCAAGCGTTTTAACCTTTCTTCATAGGGAAGGTGTTCCAACCCTTTTATCATTCTAGTTGCCCTTCCAAATACAGATACGCGGGGGGGGGGGAGCAGAAATCTTTTTAAAACTGTAGCTGGGAGGAATGGGAGAGGTTCTAAGCTTAAGGGTTGTATCAGATGCAGTGTTTGCAAAGTCTACCGTGAACTGTGCCATGGGGAGGTCTGGGTTGGGTGGTTTCCTAAAAGGAATGGAGAGGCCCTCTCTTCTCCACCCCTCTCTGCCCCGGGGTTGGTATGTTCTCAGGAGATATCTGTGCGGGAACCAGCCGCTGTTCTGTAAGTTTTGCCACATTGCGGGAAGACGGCGGGGTGGTTTTAAACTGTACGAAACGATTTGCGTGCTTCGGGCTTGAGAGAGCTGGTTTTTTATATATATAAAGTAGAATTTAGGCAGTTTTGCAAGCTTGAGCTTTTTAAAAGACGTTAAAGAAGGAACTTTAAAAAAAAATGCGCGTGTTCCAGGCCATTTGGAACGCCTTGTCTTGCTTTGCTCCTTAATACTTTCCCACGCAGAGATTTTCTTTGCAGGCAGCAGAGTAGCAAAAATAGGTTCTTGTGTTTGTTAGGTTTGCAAGTTCTTTCTATTCCTAGCTCAAAAGATAAGGGCGTTTCACCTACTGGAATCTGCTGGTTTCAATGAGAGGACAGGAAAATGGGGTGGGTAGGGCGGAAACGTTAGTACAATGTAGGCAAGGTCTGGGATTTCACCCGGTGCTACATGAGACGCATATGCAGATAGGCAATTATTTTAAAAGCAGCCGGTGCTTACTAAGTCACAAGAATGGAGCTTTTGCGTGCAAGAGGAGTATACCTGTTAAATGTAGGTGTGGGAGCTGAGAAAGGGGACTTGCTATCTTAAGTCTGCCTCTGGGAGTTTCTTCGAGGGTGGCTGGCTGCTTCCAGAATGTAGTCCTGCCATTAGTGAAGAAAACTTTAGTGCTCTTGAGAGGGGCAACAGTTTTTGCAGGTTTCTTGCACTGAAGGAAATGGAAGAAGACCATTGCAGAGTTTTTAAACTATTGCCGCCGCCCCCCCTTCAATTGAACTGGTAAAATTTGGCTGGTCCTTTTCTTTGCTTTTAATCACAATCTAATCTCCTGGCAGTCAGTTTTGGATAACCTGAAGTACCATGCGTCCTGGTTTAAAACCCTTTCTGCAGTAGGCCTTTCCTACACCTTTTGTGCTTTGCAAATTAAATATTAATGACTAGGAATAAGGCCCGTTGTGGAAATAAATACAACAGGCTCTAGAAAGAGGCTCTGGGAGAGTGCCCCGGCTTTGGGCACTCAGTGACAATTTGCTGTGGCAATCTCAGCAGGGTATAATGACAGAGTCCACCATTTTCTCCAGAGGAACTGATCTTCGCTACCTGAAGAGCAGTAGTAATTTTGAGTGATCTCCAGCCCACCCCCAAGATTGGTAACAGTGGCTCCCCAGGAGGGAGGGGGTGGTTTGGAGGGTGGAGTCTATGGCATTGTACCTGTCTGAGGTCCCTCCCCTCCTCAACACTCATCTTTTCCAGGTTCGACCCCTCAGATCTCCAGGAATTTCCCAACCTGGAGTTGACAACCCTATCTCCCTCCCAGCCAACCATCAACCTACCTTTATTTTTCCATCTCCTCCCCCATCCCTCCTACAGAGCAGTTGTAATTTTGAGTGCTCTCCAGCCACCACCTGGAGATTGGCAACAATGGTTCCCCATCAGGGAATGGCTGGATTGGAGGGTGGAGTCTATGGCATCGTACCTGTCTGAGGTGCCATCCCTCCTCAAACCTCACCCTCTCCAGGCTCCATCCCTCAAATCTCCAGGAATTGCCCACCTGGAGTTGGCAGCCTGATCAGGACTGGGCTCAATGAGTTTTCTCCCAAAGGCCAACATAGATGTGGAAAGGGCCTTTTCCTGACAGAGGAGAAAGTACAGGTGCCAACTCTGATTAGGGAAATACCTGGAGATTTGGGGGGGTGGATCCTGTGAAGGGCACCATTTGGGGTGTGTGTGGAAGGACTCAGCAGGGTATAATGCCATAGAGTCTACCCTCCAAAGCAACCATTTTCTCCTGGGGAATTGATCTCTGTCATCTGGAGGTCAATTGTAACAGTGGGAGATCTCCAGGTCCCACCTGGAGATTGGCAACACTAGAGGAAAGTCAGCCGCACAGCGAGGAGTTGAAGAAAATGGTCTGATGGTTGCTGGCCCACCTCGTTAGCCAGCCATGCTGAAGCTGAGCAGGAGAAAGAGCCTTTTTCCATTTATTCTGACAGGAAAGTGGCCATTGGGGAGGGGGTTATGGGCGGGGAGGGGGTTATGCTGAAAGTCCTTTGTTTTTTACTCACAGAACCAAGCTTGGCTGCCTACCAACAGCCACTGAGGGGACAGTCCCTCACAGGAGTCAAGAGAACTGTCTTCCTCAGGAGAGAGAGCTGTCTGCCAGGGGGAGTGGGTGGGGAAGAGGAGCGGACCCAGCACCCGGCCAATGGCACGCGAGTACTCTTGAGTGGCGGCTGATGGGCCAATGGCTGAGGGAGGGCATTTTACCGCCAATGGGAGTGCATGGAATCTTACAAAACCAAAAGATAATTATTATAAGGAAAGATTTGTACACTACCCTTCCTTTTGGAAAAGGAGCTGCGGTGGCTCAAGTGGTTAAGACACTGAACTGCAGGCTGTGGAAGGTCAGTAGTTCAGCAGTTCAAGACCCGGGTGCCGCAAGATGGAGTGAGCTCCCATCTCTGGTTCCAGCTCCTGCCAACCTAGCAGTTCGAAAGCAAGAAATTGCAAGTAGATAAATAGGTACCGCTTCGGTGGGAAGGTAACGGCGTTCCGTGCACCTTGGTGTTTAGTCATGCCGGCCACATGACCACGGAAATGTCTTCGGACAGCGCTGGCTCTTCGGCTTTGAAACGGAGATGAGCACCGCAACCCTAGAGTCGGATTCGAATGGCTTTCGAGCAAGGGAAACCTTTACCTTTACCTTCCTTTTGGATCCATTTATTTATTTAAGAACATAAGAGATGCTGTCCATGCTTGTAGCTGCCACCACCTCCTGTGGCAGTGAATTCCATGTGTTAATCACTCTCTGGGTGAAGAAGTACTTCCTTTTATCTGTTCTAACCCGACTGCTCAGCAATTTCATAGAGTGCCCACGAGTTCTTGTATTGTGAGAAAGGGAGAAAAGTACTTCTTTCTCAACCTGCTCAATCCCATTCATAGTCTTATAAACCTTGATCATGTCACCCCTCAGCCGTTGTTTCTCCAAGCTAAAGAGCCTCAAGCGTTTTAACCTTTCTTCATAGGGAAGGTGTTCCAACCCTTTTATCATTCTAGTTGCCCTTCTCTGCACTTTTTCCAATGCTATAATATCCTTTTTGCTATAATATCCTTTTTGAGGTGTGGCGACCAGATTGATTTTTATCCCGGCCTAGGGCTGGCTCAGGGCAGCTCACAACAGAATAGAATCTCAACAATATAATCACATAAAACCATAATTTCATAAATATGGTATTAAACATAATACCATAATAACATGCTAGTATGGCTTTGTGGACTGAGTGCCATGAAATGGCCTTTGAAGACTTTATGGATCTTTGTTAGGGCTGTTTCAGTCATTTCTGACCGTTTTAGTAACAGATTCCTAAAATGGAGACCATTCACATAGTTGCATTTGGTGCCTGGAACAGATAATCCTTAATTATAGTGTGCATATTATATTTCTTTGTTCATTAGGAAAAGTGGATAGCGCACATGATTTCAGCCTTGTATGTTCTTTGGACTCATTGCTTTTAATTAGAGAAGGGAAAAAAGTATATAGAACAACCATTAGTACTTTCTAACTTCTTTACTATTGATTTCTTTAGATGGAAATGGAAAGACGATGACTTAACACCTGCAGATATGGGAAATATCATTAAGATTCATAATCAGAATAATGAACAAGCCTGGAAGGAAATTTTGAAATGGGAAGTACTTCATGCAAGGTGAGTATATTTGCCATCTTAAGCAACAGATAATTTTGGTAAGAGCTAAACATTTATCTTTAGAATTTGTGATGGGATCTGCCCATCGTGGAAGGATATGTCGTTGGATTTAACTGTTCCTTTACTATTCTGGTTTTGCCTAGATTGCTGACATGTATGTTTCTGAAATTGCTTTTCAGGGAGTGCCCGTGCGGACCGACACTTGTTCGGTTTGGAGGTAAAGCTAAAGAATATTCGCCAAGAGCCAGGATACGATCTTGGATGGGGTATGTTCTGAAGAAAAGCGGGCTTTGTTTATAATAGAAAGTCTTAAAAGTCAACTTCAAGAGAAGGTGAATAGAATGAGGTAGATGGGCGCACTGAACACTTAGAATCATAGAATGTTAGAGTTGGAAGGGACCTTGCAGGTCATCTAGTCCAACCCCCTGCACTCTGCAGTCTGCATAGCCGAAAGAGAGCCCTACATACCTACAACATACCCAAAAGATGGTCGTCCAACCTCCGCTTGAAAATGTCCAGGGAAGGAGCATCCACCACCTCCCAAGGCAGACTTCTTAAAGTTTAATACGTAATGCTTCTATAATTTTGGTGATTATCTTGGATAATGTGTAATAAACACTCTTTCCTTCCAGGTATGAATTGCCTTTTGATAGGCACGATTGGATTATTGAACGCTGTGGAAAAGAAGTCAGATACGTTATTGATTATTATGATGGAGGAGGAGTAGATAAGAACTATCAGTTTACCATTTTGGATGTTCGCCCTGCTTTTGATTCCCTGACTGCTGTGTGGGACAGGATGAAAGTGGCTTGGTGGCGCTGGACTTCATAACTAAGCTTCCACAGAATGGAAACCAATATTAGAACTGTGTTATTTGAAGTGGTATCGAGACTTTGGACTTGAATAAAAATTCATGGCGACTTGCTGTTCTATATAGTAGCATTGTACTAGCCACTGGGGGACAAACTACATTGCTTTAATCAAGGCTTTGTTTAAGTAATATGGTGTGCGTGCAGGGCCGGCTCGCCCACTAGGCGAGCTAGGCGCTCACCTAGGGCACCGGCCCTGCAGGGGTGCCAAAATGCCCCTGCGTCCCCCCGTCCCCCCGTGAAAAGCCCCCTTCCCTCCCAGCGGCGGCGCCGGTTTTCCTGGGCACCAGAAAAGCTGGCGCCACCGCTGGGAGGGAAGGGGGCTTTCACGGGGGGGGGGCGTTCTAAGGCTGGGAGGGAAAGGGCGGGCGTTCTAAGGCCATCCCCCCTCTTGCATTGACCTTTCTATCACATTTGATCTCAACAGGAAGACATTATGGAACTATTATGCATCCAGGATTATAGACAGCACTAAAATATAGATTTTAAGCATCACTGCTGTGGAATGGGGAATAGTTGTAATCAGGCGGTAGAGCAGTTACTTTTTTTTTTTTTTAAAGGAAAACTTTTCATGGTGGCTGCCACATCTGACGGATATTGTCAGATCAGTTTTTGGACCTCTGCAAGGTATGTTTATTGTGATCTGGCATATATTTTTGTTGTACATAGATGGATTCATTCACATATTATTATGGTGCTTCTGATTTTTTAAAATAAAAAAATAACTTTTATTTTCTACCTTTATCACAAGTCTGATTGTGGTATCTTGATATCAGAACTGATATTATTAACAGCCTTTTGAAATAGACAAAGCATTCTATAAAAGCTGGCGTTTCCGATTCCCAGGCTTTTCGATTCTTTTTGTCTGCAAAGTAATTCATTTATCAGGAATGGTTTGGATGTATTCATGTGAAAAGTGGATCGAGATGTACTGAAGGTTTTTGACACAGCCTGTGCTCGCAGTTCTAGGTGTGGAGAAGCTGCTGTGACATTTCACTGTCTAACCCCCCCTCTCCCCTTCAGGGCCGGCTCGCCAAAATGCCCCCCGCCCCCCCGTGGATAGCCCCCTTCCCACCCAGCGCCGGCAGCCCTGGGTTTCCTGGGCGCCTCGCGGCTGCAAGGCACCCAGAAAAGCTGACGCCGCCTCTGGGAGGGAAGGGGTGAGGGTTCTAACCCTGCCCTTCCCCAGCTTTCCTGGGCGCCTCGCAGCTGTGTATTTCCATACCACTATACAGGATTTTTACTGGTGGTACTTACCATTCCTGAGTACTGGTAACTTTCTTGGGGGCTCTCCCAAGGCTTGGGGAGAGGAATTGGTGGAAATTGGTGCAATCTTACATTTGAGTGCCAGCACCTTTCTTTTAAAAATAGGGGGGAAGCACTGCCAATATGCATATCTCTATGGCCTGTACTGGGAGAAATGCATAAGAGTACATGCTTTGTAATACATGCATTTTTTATCTTAATCTTTATATACAAAAATGTAATGTTGAAGGTTCTTTGATGGGAATGTTTCTCCGTAGAGTATATTTTACTCAGCTTTACACATTTGGCAAGGAATACTTACGAAATAAAATGTTGTATTAGTTGCTGTAGGTTTTCCGGGTTATGTGGCCGTGGTTTTGCGAAGACTTGGGAACAGTGACCATAATGTCATTGAGTTTAACATTTGTACAGATAGGGAGTTGCCCAAAAAGACTGATGCAACCACTTTTAACTTTAAAAGGGGTAACTTCTCTGGTATGAGGGGACATGTGAGGAAGAAATTGAAAGGAAGAGTGGAGAAGGTCAAAACCATTGGGGAAGCTTGGAGACTATTTAAAAAGACAATCCTAGAAGCTCAGAAAAAATATATACCGCAGGTTAGGAAAGGTACAAATAGGTATAGAAAAAAGCCTGCATGGTTAACAAATAAAGTAATGGAAGCTGTAAAAGGTAAGAAGGATTCCTTTAAGCGGTGGAAAGCTAGTCTTAGTGAGGTTGATAAAAGGGAACACAGACTATGGCAAATAAAATGCAAGTCTGTGATCAGGCAAGCAAAAAGGGAATATGAGGAGCATATCGCAAAAAACATAAAGACCAACAATAAAACTTTCTTCAAATACATTAGAAGTAGGAAGCCAGCCAGGGAGGCAGTGGGGCCCTTGGATGACCAAGGGGTAAAAGGAGTAGTGAACGATGATAGTGAAATGGCTGAGAAGCTGAATGCATTTTTTGCCTCTGTCTTCACTGTGGAAGAGGAGAAGTGCTTGCCCACTCCAGAAGCACCGATTTTGGGAGGGGTTTTGAAAGACCTGAATCAGATTGCGGTAACAAGAGAGGAAGTCCTCCGACTGATGGACAATTTAAAAACTAATAAATCACCAGGCCCGGATGGCATTCATCCGAGAGTTCTGAAAGAACTCAGATGTGAACTTGTGGATCTCCTGACAAAAATATGTAATCTTTCTTTAAAATCTGCCTCCATTCCTGAGGACTGGAAGGTAGCTAATGTCACTCCCATCTTTAAAAAGGGCTCCAGGGGAGATCCAGGAAATTACAGGCCAGTCAGTCTGACATCGATACCGGGTAAGTTGGTGGAAACTGTTATTAAGGAAAGAATTAGTAGGCACATTGATGAACAAAAACTATTGAGGCAGACTCAGCATGGGTTCTGTAAGGGAAGATCTTGTCTCACTAACCTGTTAGTGTTTTTTGAGGGAGTGAACAAACATGTGGACAAGGGGGACCCAATAGATATTATTTACCTTGACTTCCGGAAAGCTTTTGATACAGTTCCTCATCAAAGGCTCCTAAGTAAGCTCAATAGTCATGGGATAAAAGGACAAGTCCTCTTGTGGATCAAAAACTGGCTTATAAATAGGAAACAGAGAGTGAGTATAAATGGGAAACTTTCTCAGTGGAGGGTGGTAAGCAGTGGGGTACCACAGGGATCAGTACTCGGTCCGATGCTTTTTAACTTGTTTATTAACGATTTGGAATTGGGAGTAAGCAGTGATGTGGCTAAATTTGCAGATGACACAAAGTTGTTCAGGGTGGTGAAAACCAGGGAGGATTGTGAGGCACTCCAAAGGGATCTGTTGAGGATGGGTGAGTGGGCGTCAACGTGGCAAATGGGGTTCAATGTGGCCAAGTGCAAAGTGATGCACATTGGAGCCAAAAATCCTAAATATAAATACACGTTGATGGGGTCTGATCTGGCAGAGACGGACCAAGAGAGAGATCTTGGAGTCGTAGTGGATAACTCGCTGAAAATGTCTACACAATGTGTAGCTGCAATAAAGAAGGCCAACGCTATGCTGGGGATTATTAGGAAGGGAATTGATAACAAATCAGCCAGTATCATCATGCCCCTGTATAAATCATTGGTGCGACCTCATTTGGAATACTGTGTACAGTTCTGGTCACCACATCTCAAAAAGGATATTATAGCATTGGAAAAAGTGCAGAGAAGGGCAACTAGAATGATAAAAGGGTTGGAACACCTTCCCTATGAAGAAAGGTTAAAATGCTTGGGGCTCTTTAGCTTGGAGAAACGACGGCTGAGAGGTGACATGATCGAGGTTTATAAGATTATGAATGGGATTGAGCAGGTTGAGAAAGAAGTACTTTTCTCCCTTTCTCACAATACAAGAACTCGTGGGCACTCTATGAAATTGCTGAGCAGTCGGGTTAGAACAGATAAAAGGAAATATTTCTTCACCCAAAGAGTGATTCACACATGGAATTCACTGCCACAGGAGGTCGTGGCAGCTGCAAGCATGGACAGTTTCAAGAGGAAATTAGATAAACATATGGAGCAGAAGTCCACCAGTGGCTATTAGCCACAGGGTATAGATGGGAACTCTCAGTCTGGGGCAGGTGATGCACTCTATTCTTGGTGCTGGAGGGGGCAGCAGTGGGAGGGCTTCTGGTGCCCTGGCCCCACTGCTGGACCTCCTGATGGCAACTGGTATATTTTGGCCGCTGTGTGACAGAGTGTTGGACTGGATGGGCCATTGGCCTGATTCAACATTGGCTTCTCTTATGTTCTTATGTTCTTATGTACAGCAACTAATGAACTCCAGCCGTGAAAGCCTTTGACGACATATTAAAATGTTGTATTTTATTACTTTTTGATTTGTGTCCTTTACATACTAGAGAGTTATTACCTATAATTTGTTCAGGAAATCCATAAGCTGTATCTTCAGAGACCTGCTTGAGGCAAATCTTAGCTAAAACAATACAACAAAACCACATATGCCATTTAAAAACAAGCCGAGCTATAAAAATAGCTTTAAAAGAACATGGAACAGCCTAAAATGGTATTAATAAAACCATGTCCAGGAAAGGGCAACCAGGATGGTGAGAGGGTTGGAATCCAAGTCTTATGAGGAAGGGCTGAAAGGGTTGGGTATGTTTAGCCTGGGAAAGAGAAGGCTTAGAGGGGACATGATGGCAGTCTTCAAGTATTTGAAGGGCTGTCATGTAGGAGATGGAGCAGATCTATTCTCTCCTGCTCCAGATTGCAAGACTAGATCTAATGGGTGGAAATTACAAGGAAGCCTTTACCGGCTAAATATCAGGAGAAACTTCCTCAGTGTAAGAGTGGTTGAGCAGTGGAACAGACTGCCTCGGGAGGTGGTGGATGCTCCTTCGTTGGACGTTTACAAGCGGAGACTGGATGACCATCTTTCAGGTATGTTGCAGGTATGTAGGGCTATCTTTCGGCTGTGCTCCTGCAGAGTGCAGGGGGTTGGACTAGATGGCCTGCAAGGTCCCTTTCAAGTCTAATGTTCTATGATTCTACGATCTGCAGGCTGGATGTTTTGGCCTGGCACATAAAAGAAAATAAGGTTAAGTGCTAGGAGAGGTTATTCTAAAACCGAAGTGCTGCCACCAAAACTCCTTGTCCGGTTGCCATCCTCCTCGTCTCTGCAGGCGTGGACCTAAAGAGCAGGGCACCCGGCAAGGGAACGTTGTTACGCAGCCTTTCTGTCTGATCACGAAAATTGCACTTAGTGATCAACACAATTAAAAGCCTGGGTAAATGGAAATGTTTTAGCCTCGTGCTTAAGATCACAGAGAGTCCCTCTTGACCCCTCCCATCCATCAAAGACGCTCATTTGGTGAACACACAAGACGTGGCCTTTTCAGTGGTGGCCACTGGGAAAAAACCTCCACAGGGAAGTGCATCCGGCCCCCCTCACTTCCAACGTTTAGCAGGCAGTAGAAGATGGTTTTGTTTAGAACAGTGTTAATCTGAAGTTTACTAGGGCTGCGGTCACACACACTAAATAATCCGCTTTCAATCGACTTCCAATGCACTTTCCAACTGGATTTTGCCAGTTCACCCAACTGAAATCCAGTTGGAAAGTGGCCAGGAAGCGGATTGAAAGTGGATTGTTTAGTGTGTGTGCCCGCAGCCTAGCAGTCCTGAACTGTGATTTTAAATTCTGATTTCTATATTTCTACCATTCATTTTATCTTAGGTATGTTATCTACGTAGGAGGCCACCTCAAGGCTCCGTAAGGAAGAAAGGCGGCTAGTGAGTGCTTTAAATAAATACATACATACATAAAAATAAAAGGGCGCTAAGAGATAGGTGGAAGGGAGCCAGTAAATGGTTTCAAATCTCTCCTTACCTACTGTTACGGGAACCGCCACTTTCATTTCTGATTCTTTGGTTCCCCTTAACGGGAGAGTTTCCTGTTATTTTTCTTTTCCCGATTGTGAGTTTTTCATATCTGCTTATTTTTTTATCCCATCTTTCCTCCAAGTAACTGAGTTTGGCATATACGGCTCTTCACCACAACAACCCTGTGGAGTAGGCCAGATGAGACGGAAAGAAGAAGATAAGAGATTGGATTTATACCCCACCCTTCACTTCCCAAAGGTGTCTCAGAGCGGCTCACAAACTCCTTTCCCTTCCCCTCCCCACAACAGACACCCTGTTCCACTGCTGTCAGACCAACACGATGACGAGGAAATAAGTGTGGGATTGCTCACTCCCCCGAAATCAGAGGGTCTGGTGCAGGGGGTGTCAAACATAAGGCCCAGGGGCCACAAGCAACTAGTCCAAGGGGGGAGGGAACAGGAGACTGCTCGGAGGTGGGGGGGGAGGAGAGGGCAGAGCCACTCCGATTGTGGCTTCAGCATGGCGGAACAACCTCGTCTGCAGCAGTCAAGCAGCGTGGGAGCATCCGCCCAATGCTGCCCCGCTGGCTCTCTGGGGATTTCTTTATTAGCTCAGAACACAGGCAAACAAAAGACAGAATGACCCAACTATGTACAGTTTGAACCAGGGAAACCACACCCCCGGGAACAATAAGGTCCAATCAAAGATGGGCGCTTGGAACCAATGGGAATTGTTCCCGCTGAAAGTCAGAGTCTTTCCGGATTGGTCTGTTCGCGACAGCGACCAATCCGGTGGCGTGGATTTGGATGCTGAGAGTCTATGGAGCTGGTGACCTAAACTCACGCTTGCAAAGTATACCGCTAACCCAATACATAACACCGCCCATATGGGTTTTCCTTTGGACACCCCCCCCCCAGCCCATGGGGGCTTGCAGTGAGGAAGAAGAAGAAGAGATTGGATTTATACCCCGCCCTTCACTACCCAAAGGTGTCTCAGAGCAGCTTACAAACTCCTTTTTCTTCCCCTCCCTACAACATACACCCCGTGAGGTAGGTGGGGTTGAGAGAGCTCTGACAGAGACTGCCTTTTTCCAAGAACAGCTCTTATCAGAGCTACAGCTTGCCCAAGGTCATCCCACAGCTGCAAGTGGAGGAGTGGGGAATCAAACCCGGTTCTCCCAGATTAGAGTCCGCGCACTTAACCACTATACCAGACTGGATACAGCAACTTGGAGCTT
Organism: Gekko gecko; assembly: GCA_029375565.1. NCBI lineage: Eukaryota > Metazoa > Chordata > Lepidosauria > Squamata > Gekkonidae > Gekko > Gekko gecko. The sequence continues at coordinate 164,222 of JAPDNY010000026.1, read as the reverse complement.
ACCAGCTGCTGTCCTTTATACCGTTTATATATCCGGTACCTGGCATTACATTTTATGGCAAACGTGGCCCGGCCCAACAATGTGGCGTTTGTGTCCGATCTGGCCCTGGTAACAAATGAGTTTGACACCACTGGCCTAGTGATTAATATATTACCGCAATGACTGTATCAGAATGTGGCATTGTGAAAAACCCCCCACCAGCATTCAATCAGAATAGCCTTCCAGAAAAACAATGTCTAAAGTCATCTTCTAAAGTTGAAACTTTCCAGTTCATTCTGTGTCACGGGAAAACCACAAAAGAACTGTTTATCATTGATCTATATAGTACATTCTTATCTCGGCCTTCCTCCAAGCAGCCGCTATGCAAAGTTGTTCCACTTTTTAAATTCATATCGGTAGGTTAGGCCAGGACAGAACGTCCTGGCCGAAGGGGGCACCTGGTGAACTTAGAATCATAGAGCTGGAAGGGACCTCCAAGTTCATCTAGCCCAACCCTCTGCACAATGCAGGGAATTTACAAATACCTCCCCCCAACACCCCTAGTGACCCGTTCTAAGCCCAGAAGATGCCCAAAAAGCCTCCAGGATCCCTGGCCAAACTGGCTGGGAGAAAAGTGCTTCCTGACCCCGGTGCTTCCTGGCTGGGAGAAAAGTGCTTCCTGACCCCGTGGCGACCAGCATTTCCCTGGGTGTGTAAGAAAGGGCCACGAGAACTCAGCACCGAGGCAACCTTCCCTGCCCTCCCTTCTCGTGATCTGCCTGAGTTCACAGAACCAGCATTGCTGTCAGATTGCCATCTAGCCTCTGCTTGGAGGAGGAGAAAAGGAGGAAGAGGAGATTGGATTTATACCCCGCCCGTCACTAACATCCCAAAGGAGTCTCAGAGCGGCTTACAATCTCCTTTCTCTTCCCCTCCCCACAACAGACACCCCGTGAGGGAGGTGGGACTGAGAGAGCTCTCTCGAGAACTGCCCTTGAGAGAACAGCTCGGAGGGAACTGTGACAGACCCAGGGCCAGCTCACTCAGTAGACGAACTAGGCGTTCGCCTAGGGTGGGCCGGCCCTTAGGTCGCCAAAATGCACCCAGCCCCACCAAAATCCCTGACTGGGTGACCATCTCTGCTTCATTTCCTGGAAGGTTGCAAAAAGATTCTTTTAAAGTAAATATTTAATTTGCAATGCACAAAAGGTGTAGGAAAAGCCTACTGCGGAATGGGTTTTCAACCAGGATGCATGGCACCTTTGGGTTATCCAGAACTGACTGCCAGCAAGATTAGATTGTGAATAAAAGCAAAGAAAAGGACTAGCCAAATTTTACCAGTTCAAAACAAAGGGGGGCAGGGAATAGGTTAAGAAAAAAAACCTCTGCAAGGTCTTCTTGTATTTTCTTCAATGCAATGTCGATATGGGAGCCGAGAAAGGGGAGTTACTATCTTAAGGCTGCGTCTGGGAGTTTCTTAGAGGGTGGCTGGCTAGTGGGGAGGGGCTAGTGAGGAAAACCTTAGTGCTTTTGAGAGGGCAACAGTTTTTGCAGGTGGCTTGCATTGAAGAAAATGCAAGAAGGCCTTGCAGAGTTTTTTTTTCTTAACCTATTCCCCCCCCCTTTTGTTTTGAACTGGCAAAATTTGGCTAGTCCTTTTCTTTGCTTTTATTCACAATCTTAATCTTGCTGGCAGTCAGTTTTGGATAACCTGAAGCTGCCACGCATCCTGGTTGAAAACCCTTCCTGCGCTAGGCTTTTCCTACACCTTTTGTGCACTGCAGATTAAATATTTACTTAGAAAAGGATCTTTCTGCCACCTTCCAGGAAACTAGGCAGAGATGGGAGGGGTGCGTGTGTTTGCATCGCTACCTGCAAGTTTGCTCCTCTGAACGGCCCTGCAAGCAACGAGTTCAAGGCATGGAACAGGAGACTGGTCGGGGGGGGAGTGGGCGGAGTCGCTCCGGTCGTGGCTTCAGCATGGCGGAATAACCTGGACCAGTCAAGCAGTGTGCACCGCTGGCTCGCCAGTCCGCCCATATGGGTTTTCCTTTGCACTCCCCTCCCAGCCCATGGGGCCTTGCAGTGAGGACACACGAACTCGGAGCTTACCAGCTGCGGTCCTTTCTACACTTTCTATCTCTGGCAGCTGGTATTACATTTTACGGCACCGGGACCCACCTGACAAAGTGACATTTGTGTCAGATCCAGCTCTCGTAGCAAATGAGTTCAACACCTCCGGGGAATTATTATAAGCTGTTATTAAATGGAAATACCATACAACTTGGGTCAGTAGCAAAAATCCAACTCCAGTCTAGTCAACGGGGTTCCCTCCCGAGAGAGTCTTAAGAATGGTACTGAAGTTGGATGATAACCTAGCAGGTATAAAAGGTACCGGCTCACTGCCTGTCGTGACTGGCCAAGCATCCGAATGCACGACAAATTTGAATGTTAAAAGATTTCCAAAAATGTGAAGAGTTTGTATGCAATAGTAAAGGTAAAGGTTCCCTTGCTCGAAAGCCAGTCGAATCCGACTCTAGGGTTGCGGTGCTCATCTCCGTTTCCAAGCCGAAGAGCCAGCGCTGTCCGAAGACATTTCCGTGGTCATGTGGCCGGCATGACTAAACACCAAGGCGCACGGAACGCTGTTACCTTCCCACCGAAGTGGTACCTATTGATCTACTTGCAATTTCTTGCTTTCGAACTGCTAGGTTGGCAGGAGCTGGGACTAGAGATGGGAGCTCACCCCGTCATGCTGCACCCGGGTCTTGAACTGCTGAACTACTGACCGTCCAGCCTGCAGTTCAGCATCTTAACCACTTGAGCCACCGCAGCTCCTTTGAATGCAATAGAAAGTGGTAATTATCTACAGACACGATTCATCATGGGTGCATTTTATGCTTCTGTTATAACATCTCTATGGTTGGAGGGGGGAAAAAGTTTGTTACCACCCAGGGGTCATTTCCTGCAGGAGCGCACAGGAGCGGAGATCCGGCACTAAAGTGCCCAGGGGGCAGGGCACATGCAACAAGCCCCACCCCCTGCTCCCAGCAGCCCTGGGCCACGAGGAGCAAGAAGCAGCCAGGTAAGTCGCAGAGCCCCCCTATAGATAGCAATCCAAAACAGTCCTGTGGTACCTTTAAGGCCAAGGTTTATTCAGGTACAAGCTCTCCCCCCTCTATAAGGGCAGATTTGCGCGTCCCGTTCCCCCACCCCCAAAGCTAGCAATCCAAAACAGTCCAGTGGAGTCTGAGCAGTGGGTGTTGCCTTCTGACACACTTCCACTTGATGTCAGGGGGTGTGGCATATGCAAATAAGTTATGCTAATGAGTTATGCTAATAAGCTCCTGCACGTCTTTTTCTACGAAATAACCCGTTACCCACCCATATGTGGTCCCACACCGGCCATTACTCTGCCCTGGCGACTGAAAACCTTGGGTGTCTAGTTTGGCTTCTAGGTAGAATGATTCTGTCCTCAGAGAATGTTTCCTAGACTCATTCAGAAAGTGCAGTAAAAAGTATTAACGGTGTGAATCATCTTCATAAAGACCAACCTGGCCCATTTAACACAGCTTTCAATAAAGCAGGAGTTCGTGAGCCGTGTCGTGACATTTGACACAATACGCTGTGCGCCGCTAAAATTATTTTAACATCTTATAGTCATTTTTTACATTTGTTAAACACACCAGTTTACATCTTTGTCTCAGCAGCGTGTTAGCATCTTTTATCAGCCTCTGGAAATTTGGTCAAGAGCAGCCTAAATAAATTAAGAGCCACAATAAATGTAAAACCACTTGTGAGTCTGTTGTAAACCTTATTTTGAGAAGCACAGCAAAGCTGTTTTATCTCCTTCTGTCCAGTATCGAGAACTGAGCTGTAACGAAAAACTAGAACGCCAGAGGGTTTGGATTGCTCTGGGCGGCAAAGTTTACACACAAAGTTTCTTCCCCCTCCCAAATCTGACCTTCCTCTAAAAACAACAACTCAAGAAAGTTGTATTTTTAAGCCACAGGCCATAAATCAGCTTTAAGGTAAATAATAGGATGGGCCTGACAAAGTATGAAGTCCGGGAAGAAAATTAACAATAATATTGCTAAATTTTAAATGACTGCATTCCACTACACTGATATAATGGTAAAGGTAAAGGTTCCCTTGCTCGAAAGCCAGTCGAATCCGTCTCTAGGGTTGCGGTGCTCATCTCCATTTCAAAGCCGAAGAGCCAACACTGTCCAAAGACATTTCCGTGGTCACGTGGCCGGCGTGACTAAACACCAAGGCGCACGGAACACTGTTACCTTCCCACCAAAGTGGTACCTATTTATCTACTTGCAATTTCTTGCTTTCGAACTGCTAGGTTGGCACTGATATGACAGTAAATGGTTAGAAGATGGGTATTCACTCTGTACTCCACAATATTCCATTTCCCGAATTGTTGAGAGACATTTGGGGTGGGGCTTCAATTCCACTGCATATTCCCAGTTTCAAGCTTTCAGATACATTGCCCTGAAACATGGATGTTCTGCTCGTAACTGTAAATGTTAAGAAGCGGCAAACAGGATTCTTGTTCCTTAAACCTTTAGTCCGTACAATCAACAGTACAACCCTTGCCGGCTAACTTCTTATAAGAAATCCCTTGTACATAAGCTGTGCAGTCCTGACTGCAAGATTCAGATGGGTAGCAGCTGTGTTGGTGTGAAGCAACAGAATAAAGTTTGAGTCCAGTGGCAGCTTTTAAGTCCAACAAAGTTTAATTTGGGGTTTAAGCTTTTGTGTGCATGCATATTTCTTCAGATGGCCTAGACCTCTACTAATGACCCCTACACCCTCTTTTCTCCTGAAAAAAATAGCAAGAAAAAGCAAATAAGGGCTACCTACCATCTTGACATAGTAGAAAAGAGCAAGAGTCCGGTAGCACCTTAAAGGCTAACAAAATTTGTGCCGGGGTATGAGCTTCCATGAGTCGCTGCTTGCTTCTTCAGATCCAGTGAGAATGTGAATCTGTCCCATATATTGGAAAGTGGAGTGAATTCAGACGCCGAAAGACATTGACAGGCAAATGACAATAGCCAGTGGATGACAACAGCCGGCGTGATTGGATGAGGTGTGATATGCAGAGGGGGTAGGCATGGAGAAATCAGCATTGGTAATGAGATAGGAAACCTAGGTCTCAATTCAGTCCAGGAAGGGTACATTCTCTTGAGCTACATTATCAGTTGCAGTTCAGCAGTCCTTCAGCAGACTAACATGGCTTCCCATCTTGATCGACCTCCATCTGGAGACCTTGCAGGATTTCCACAGGAAGATTTCTTGGAAAAAACAGAGCTAACCAAGCACACGGTTCCAAGTATGCGGTAAAACTCTTACACAAAATCCCTTTCAAGAACAGAAAAGCTTTCCTGTCTCCTTTCCTGTCCTTTGAACAATAAATTAATCCCTGTCTTTCTGATAAATAAATATCCTTGTTTGGCAACTGTCTGCTCTGAAATGAATGAGCAAATAAAATAAGAGTCAACTCCTTTCCTGTTTCTGTCACTGTCCCTTATAAAAGTTCATCCCTTCAGCCCTGTTAAAGAAATACCCTTGTTCCAATATCCTTATTAAGCTACCATTTATTTATCATATGGCAGAGTTACACAAAGGAAGCATATGATCGGGGTCATTTCCTGCAGGCGCGCGCAGGAGCGGAGCTCCAGCAGTAAAGAGCCCAGGGGGCGGGCACATGCAACAAGCCCCACCCCCTGCTCCCAGCAGCCCTCAGTCACAGCAAGACGCAGCCAGGTAAGTTGCAGAGCCCCCACCCCCACCCCCCAGCCTCCAACAGTCCAGTGGCAGCTTTAAGACCAAGTTCTATTCAGGTATAAGCTCTCCCTCCTCTGCGAAGACTGATCTGTGCACTCCCCCCCCATAGCTAGCAATCCAAAAGAGTCCAGTGGAGCCTGAGCAGTGGGTGTGGCATATGCAAATGAGTTATGCTAATGAACTCCTGCATCTCTTTTTCTATGAAATGACCCCTGTATAGGTAAAGGTAAAGGTTCCCCTTGCTCGAAAGCCAGTCGAATCCGACTCTAGGGTTACGGTGCTCATCTCCGTTTCAAAGCCGAAGAGCCAGCGCTGTCCGAAGACGTTTCCGTGGTCATGTGGCCGGCATGACTAAACACCAAGGCGCACGGAACGCTGTTACCTTCCCACCGAAGTGGTACCTATTGATCTACTTGCAATTTCTTGCTTTCGAACTGCTAGGTTGGCAGGAGCTGGAACTAGAGACGGGAGCTCACTCCGTCTTGCGGCACCTGGGTCTTGAACTGCTGAACTACTGACCTTCCACAGCCTGCAGTTCAGCGTCTTAACCACTTGAGCCACCACAGCTCCAGACCCCTATATAAAAGGTAAAGGTTCCCTTGCTCGAAAGCCAGTCGAATCCAACTCTAGGGTTGCGGTGCTCATCTCCGTTTCAAAGCCGAAGAGCCAGCGCTGTCCGAAGACGTTTCCGTGGTCATGTGGCCGGCAATGTCTTAAATTCAGCAATATGGAAAGTTATATTGAGGAAGGCAAGAACAGGTTTCGTCTGAACAAAAGATCCCACTGAGTCTATACAGAAAAATTTAAGGATGCATTCCTTTTTTTAAAAAAAATCACTGTCTCTTTCTGCAAACTCTATGTGACCTTGGTTCAATATGATCCTTTTTAATTTGCTGGGTTCCGTGCTCTCCACACAAAGGATATTATTGCAGAGAATACGCTGAAGGCCTTTCAGTGGATATGCAGTGCAAGCTCATGTGTGCGTATTCTTGAGAGGGGTACGTAAGGATCATTACTACAAACAGGTCAGTTGTCCCTCCCCCCCGGAGACCTGAATCCAGTTCAGCATATAAGCGTTAACAAAACCCTACCCAAGCGTGACTCTTCCGCTAGAGCAAGGCAGTTTTCACCTGTCCAGTAGCACCCTCCCCTATCCCCTCGGCTGAAATTGATCATGCGGTTAAGGTACCAAATGGACAGGCTACCCTAGGGTTCCCAAGTACTTACCGCATGGGAGCGGGGGACGCATGCTCCCTGGCAGGACCAGTCCTCCCTGTAACGCACCATGCCTTCGCCAGGAAGTGACGCCAGGTGACGCTCTGGCAGTGGGGCTGAAAACTCGATGGTACCAGCCGCATTGCCAGAGCATCGCCTAGCGTCACTTCCTGGCAACGGCATCGTGAGCGCGTCTTTCCTTCCCCCGGGGATGGTCCTGCCAGGAGTGGTATCCGTCCCCCACCGAAACACTGTAAGTTCTTGGCAAGCCTAGGCTACCCAGACATGCCTGGCCTATTTCCCATTGCAAGAAAGCTGATCTTGCCCCCCACCTCCCCTGCAGATTATCCCATCTCCATCCTTTATCTAAGAATCAATACATATTTCACTTGATCCCCGATTTTTTAAAAAACGGGAACGCTGTCACTCTTTGACAAGAGCTACCTAACTCAGAGCAGTGTGCACAGGAGACTGTCCAAGCCATAAGCCCCTGGAGTTGCTTATGCCACCGTAAGGCCAATGATCAAACCCAACACACACCCCACTGGTAGCATAACTTTTTTTTATTTTATTTTAGGTAACAACTGAAAATATTTAAAAGTCTACTCAAGATGCAGGATCACTGGTCGATGCATCGGCTATTTTTGTATTTCTTTCCGTATTGATGGAAGACACGAGCTGGATGATTTCTGGATGATTAAATTTTCCTGCAAACCAAGAGATCACAATTAGTTAACCTGCTTTTTTCATTTTGTTAGGGGCTGGAAAATGGTAATGATATTTCTAACCGCTTCTCAATACAGACGCCTTACTGCGCACCAATGCTCCCTCTAAGCTGTGGACTCTTGTGAGCAAGAATTCTACTCTGTGAGCTACCAGCATTAAAGTTGTGAGCGAGTGATTTGGCTACTATATCAGTTAGTTTGCTCTGGAGCCATCCTTCCTGAGCTAAGGCAAAAATGTGTGAGCTGGAGGCTAAAAAACACAAGAACAGAAGAGAAGCCGATGTTGAATCAGGCCAATGGCCCATCTAGCCCAACACTCTGTCACACAGTGGCCAAAAATACCAGGTGCCATCAGGAGGTCCAGCAGTGGGGCCAGAACACTAGAAGCCCTCCCACTGCTGCCCCCTCCAGCACCAAGAATAGAGTGCATCACCTGCCCCAGACTGAGAGTTCCCATCTATACCCTGTGGCTAATAGCCACTGATGGACTTCTGCTTCATATGTTTACCCAGGGCTCTTTTTGTAGCAGGAACTTATTTGCATATTAGGCGACACCCCCAAAAAGTAGCCAATCCTCCAAGAGCTTACAGAGTTCTTCTTACAGGAGCTACTGTAAGCTCTTAGAGGATTGGCTACATTGGGGTGTGTCACCTAATATGCAAAGGAGTTCCTGCTACAAAAAGAGCCCTGTGTTTACCTTATTCCCTCTTGAAACTGTCCATGCTTGTAGCTGCCACCACCTCCTGTGGCAGTGAATTCCATATGTTAATCACTCTTTGGGTGAAGAAGTATTTCCTTTTATCTGTTCTAACCCGACTGCTCAGCAATTTCATGGAGTGCCCACGAGTTCTGGTATTGTGAGAAAGGGAGAAAAACTGTGAGCTGGCTCACACTAACTCAGCTTAGAGGGAACATTGCTGCACACTCCTCCTCATCCCATTAATCTTTGCAGCCTGTTCTATAAACCTCAATGGAAGCGTGGGGTCCAGTAAGGTAGGGACACTGTCACAAATGGTATAAAGGCCAGTGGTTCATACAAGTATGGAGGAGAAAGTATTCTGTGTAGGCAGCATACTCCTAATGTGTTAATAGCATAGTAAAAGGTAAAGGTTCCCTTGCTCGAAAGCCAGTCGAATCTGACTCTAGGGTTGCGGTGCTCATCTCCGTTTCAAAGCCAAAGAGCCGGCGCTGTCCGAAGACATTTCCGTGGTCATGTGGCCAGCATGACTAAACACCAAGGTGCACGGAACGGTTACCTTCCCACCAAAGTGGTACCTATTGATCTACTTGCAATTTCTTGCTTTCGAACTGCTAGGTTGGCAGGAGCTGGAACTAGAGACGGGAGCTCACTCCATCGTGCGGCACTCTCGGGTCTCGAACTGCTGGGCTACTGACCTTCCACAGCCTGCAGTTCAGCGTCTTAACCACTTGAGCCACCGCAGCACCATTAATAGCATAGACCACAGCAAACAATGCACCTGATACCACATGCGTTTTCCAAGACAGCAGTTAGCCATGTCTGTAACAAGCATGCCAGATTTTGGTTTAAAGAGAAAAAAACCTCACCGAATGCACGGAAACCTTTGCCTAAAATAGCTTTTTGTATTTTCATCTCCGTCACACCTTCTGAATCACGAAAAATGCAGCGAGTTCAACAATTTTGTGAGAGCAATTTTAACTTTGTATAATGAAAAGGTACAAGGAGACCACTTGGTTTAATAACGTCTGCAAAGCCTAGAGCTGAACGTGCCTTATACTGAATCTGACAATTGGCCCAATAAAGTCAGTGCTGTCTACTCAGACTGGTAATGGCTCTCCGAGGTCTCAGGGCAGAGGTTTTTCACATCACCCACTGCCTGATCTTTTTAACTGGAGATCCCAGTGTATGGAACCCTAGACCTGCATGACAGACAGGATGCTCTGCAACATAGCTTCTTGGCCCTTCCCCAATGTAAGAACATAAGAACATAGGAACATAAGCAGAAGCCACAAGTTGAATCAGGCCAATGGCCCATCTAGTCCAGACACTCTGTCTATACAGCGGCCAAAATATACCAGGTGCCATCAGGAGGTCCAGCTAGTGGGGCCAGGTACACTAGAAGCCCTCCCACTGCTGCCTCTCCAGCACCAAGAATAGAGGTGCATCACCTGCCCCATGACTGAGAGTTCCCATCTATACCCTGTGGCTAATAGCCACTGATGGACTTCTGCTCCATATGTTTATCTAATTCCCTCTTGAAACCTGTCCATGCTTGTAGCTGCCACTACCTCCTGTGGCAGTGAATTCCATATGTTAATCACTCTTTGGGTGAAGACAGTATCTTCCTTATTCTAAACGGCAGAAGTATTTACTACGTTAGATCTCTCTTTGCAGACTCGGAGGACTGATAAGGTATTTATCCAGCCTGCTTTAAGCTTTCTTTTTTTGCCATCGAGACAAGAGATTCTTTTTTCTATAAATAACACAAGCATCACTTACCTGCAGTCGAATCATAAAAATCCTGAAGTCTTCCAGGTTTTTTTTCTAACTCTTCATACTCAAAAGCTTGAAGTATCATCTCGCACTGATCCAGCTCTTTCACAAATCTTGCTTCGGCACTAGACTGGTATTCATATTCCTAAATGGAATGAGCATTATCAGAAACGTTATTTAATTTAACTTCCTTTTGTTGAGAGGGAAGACCAAAGAAAACACATAGGCTGATTTCCCACAAGCGCTGCTCCGCGCTCGCCCTTCCCTTCTGCCCCGATGGTACGTGTCAATTTCACACAAGCTGCCGCGTGGCCACATTTTTGTCCTTGCGTCTAGTTTTTTGAGGATTGAGTAGACACGGGGAAAATCACGCAAAGCTGCGGGGCTAAATGCGGCCTGCAGCAGCTTGTGTGAAATTGACACGTACCATCCGGGCAAAAGGGAAGGCGAGAGCAGAGCAGCGCTTGTGGGAAATCGGCCATAGTTGCACACAATGAACACCCTGTATCACTGATTATATAATTTGCATAGGAAGCAAATTACATGCAAAAATCATCTTACATTTAACCGTCTGATTAATCCAGTAAGTTTGGTAGGACCTCAACATGAACCGCACGCAAATCTTAAAGAGTCCTGGAAATTGTCGTCTGACCTGACTAGATCCAGCCAGAGATTGTAAACATATGTAATCATCAGGGGTCATTTTGTAGAAAAAGAGGTGCAGGAGCTCATTAGCATAACTCATTAGCATAACTTATTTGCATATGCCACACCCCCTGACATCAACGGAAGTGTGGCAGAAGGCAAAACCCACCGCTCAGGCTCCACCCCTAGGGACTGTCTTTCCACTCTGGGGGCTGTCATTCCAGTCCCAGAGTAGCCTATCGGGGCCCAGGAGGAATGCGACACGTGCTGCTTTGCACTCCTGCTGGGAGCTGGGGGTGAGGCTTGCTGCCGCCTGTGCTTCTAACTGCTGGAGCTCTGCTCCTGCGCGCTCCTGCACGAAATGACCCCTGGTAATCATCACATCCAAAACTGGAAGAAACCTTTCCCTGGACACAAAACCTTCAGCCAAGAGGCTTCTCGGAGCCCTTCAACATTTACAAGTGTCACTTAAGTCCATGGGTGGGTTTTTCTCACCCTGTCATCTCTCAAGAGTTAAATACTTAGTTTTCCAACACAGGCTACTGCCAACTCACCACTACTTCTTCTCAGCATAACAAAACTACTCCTCAACTTCTACTTTTAAGTTGGGAGTCTTTGGAAGTTGCACACTTGTATTTGATGCCTTAAGTGGCTACAAAAGAGCTCTATTTGTCCATTTATAAAATAAAAGTTGACCAACTTTTGACACTGCATCAGTCTCAAGTTTATTATGTAGTTAAGAGTTATTGTTCCCAAGCTGAAAGAAGCATTATTTTCTTATATCAGCAGTTCTAAAATCCCCAAGAGGACATCTGCCAGCCAACTTGAAAAATGAACCATTTCCCCAAATGGTATTGGTAGGTTCAAACAATGGGTTGGTGAGTTGATTTCAGAAGTACCGTCGGAATCTTTAGCTCCTCGCTCTGAATATATCGAAAAGGATCCCTATACTGTGCTTCTTGCTCTTTCAATTCATAGTCAAGAGTTAAGGATTGGTTGCTTTTAATAGTCATTCCCTCTCCCCAGGAAAGAAGAAGAAGAAGAGATTGCGCCCTTCACTACCCAAAGGAGTCTCAGAACGGCACAAACTCCTTCATTCCCTCCCGCAACAGACACCCTGTGAGGCAGGAGGAGGAGATCTGACAGACTGCTCTTTCAAGGACAGCTCTTTGAACCATGGCTGTCCAAGTCATCCAGCCAGGTGCAAGTGGAGGAGTGGGAATCAAACCGGTTCTCCAGATTAGAAGAAAGACTGGATTATACCCGCCCTTCACTACCCAAGGTGTCTCCGGCTTCCAAACTTCCTTCCTCCCCACAACAGACACCCTGTGAGGTAGGTGGGGCTGAGAGAGCACTGACAGAAACTGCTATTTTTCAAGGACAGCTCTTATCAGAACTATGGCTTGCCCACGGTCATCCAGCCAGGTGCAAGTGGAGGAGTGGGGAATCAAACCCAGTTCTCCCAGATTAGAAGAAGATTGGATTTATACCCCGCGCTTCACTACCCAAAGGAGTCTCAGAGCGGCTTACAAACTCCCTTCCCTTCCCCTCCCCAAAACAGACACCCTGTGAGGTAGGTGGGGCTGAGAGAGCTCTGACAGAAACTGCTCTTTTTCAAGGACAGCTCTTATCAGAACTATGAGTTGCCCAAGGTCATCCAGCCAGGTGCAAGTGGAAGAGGTGGGGAATCAAACCCGGTTCTCCCAGATTAAGTCCGCGCACTTAACCACCACACCAAACTGGTAGCACCACAACAAAGTCAACTGATTTGTTAACGTAATTCTCAGCACCCTCACCCAACAACAATTTCCAGGATTCTTTTGAGAACACCTATGAAATAAAGTCAATATAACTTTGCATTCGTTTGAGATATGTGTCAAGTAAAAATGCTGTTTTATTCATAGGGTAACTCAGGAATTTCCACCATGCATGTCTATGTCCCTGATCACAGAAGGGAGAGCTGCTGAACCCCACCCCCATCATCTTATATCTGATAGCATTTCAAATATTGCTCCTTCTTTGCGTGTGACAAAGTTTGTTGCACTTTTCTTCAAGGTTGCCGACGACTCCCACAATTTCATTAAAGCCCTGTACAGCCTTGAGCTAGCATACCTGAAGGACTGCCTACTCCCATATTCAACTACTTGAGTCCTCTCCACAGGCCCACCTTGACTAGCCCTGCAATCTGATGCGAGACAAGATGGCAACCTGAACAAAGACCTTCTTGGCCACCAAAACTTTGGAACTACCTCCTCGGCAATGTTCCCTGTGAGTTGAGTTATAGAATCATAGAATGTTAGAGCCGGAAGGGACCTTGCAGGTCATCTAGTCCAACCCTCTGCACTCTGCAGGAGCATAGCCGAAAGATAGCCCGACATACCTACAAACATACCCAAAAGATGGTCGTCCAGCCTCCCAGCAACATATGGGTTGCCAGTTGCCTGTCCTTTGAATTCATAGTAATACAGGAAGGAAAAAAATCTCTATTTTCAAGTTATCAAGTTCCCTTACATCGCTACCTGGCTAGATTTGGCTTGCCATTCACAAATTTTGCAGGCTGTCCTTACAGAATTTCATTTTGGATGCAGTAAATTCCCATGTCTGCTATGTGAATATCAGCTGTTCTATTTCTATAATCTACATTCAATAGACAAAAAGACCTCTTTAGACCGCTTTAGAATAGTAACTATTAACAGTTAGGCATATTTCGTATGTTAAAAAGCTTACCTCCCAAAGTTCATAAATTTCTTTTTTTACATCTTCTGACAGCAGTTGGGTCAGTTTTTTCATAGCATCCTGAAAAATAGAATCCGACGTTTTGTTTGGTGTTAAACAAAATTCAACATTTGAGCTTTTGCTTTGGGAAAAAATAACTTCTGTGTAGCACTTTGGTATTTAGAACCTGCAGGAACGGCCAGATTATCCTAGCAGACAGAATAAAGACTTCAACATTCATGGAGAATTCACCATTTAGAAAGATTATCCACAGCAACTGAATACTAATTACAGGAAGCAGATAATTATATGACTAATTCCCATAATAAAATATAGACATTAAGGTAGACACTAGAAAGTCAAAAAGAATTCGTACTGCAACAATTGCTATAAGGAGTTCCCTATCATATTGCAAGGCCTCAGGCCCTTTAAAAGATTCTAGAAGTAGAATAGGACTGTTGACCTCTAGAGGCCATTAGAATAGATAAAAAAGTAGGTAGTTCTGTTGGACCACAGCAAAAATCCAGAAACAAAAAGGTATGGTGGAACGTTTATTGAGACCAGCCAAAACAACAGAATATAGCATGCAGGCTTTTGAATCAGGCTGGACGTTAAAAAACAAAACATGGGGAATGAACCTGGGAAATTTCACTAGGAAACATCACTTACGTGGCTTATATTGACTCTTCACTTAGAAGATAAACTAAGATTAACTGCTAGCAGGGCTATTTTTGGGCAGGAACGCACAGGAACGGTGTTCCGGCTGGCTCCCAAGTTGGCCACGCCCAGCAGGAACTCATTAACATAACAGGCCACACCCAACAGCAGAAACTCATTAGGTTTGGCCACATTAGGGGTATGTGGCCTAACATGCAAAGGAGTTCCCGCTACCAAAGAAGCCCTGGGTTTTGACAACAAACAAAGTAAACAGAATAAGAAGCAAAAGGTGGGTGTGGCTGGATGACCACGCTTCTGGTAGCAAGGGGTGTGTGTCCTAATAGGCTAATGAGCTGTGATGTCATGGGTGTGGCCTAATATGCTAATGAGTTCCTGCTGGGCTTTTTCTACAAAAAAAAAGCCCTGACCACTAGTATTATTAACCTGGATAGCTCACGCTAGCATGATCTTGGCAGATCTCAGAAGCTAACCAGGGGTCAGCCCTGGGGTAGTATTTGAATGGGATTACCACCAGGTTTGCTACACAGACAAAGGCAATGGGCAAACCACCTCTGAATACCTCTTACCTTGAAAACCCCACAAGGTTGCCATAAGTTGGCCACGATTTGAGAGCACGAAACAAAACGTAAGGACTACTATGTATTTCCTCTGCATTCTGTCCAATGTCAGAGCGACGTTAACTATTGTATTTTCAGTTGGGAGGGCTTCCCAGTTCTTGTTTTGCTTATTGCAAGCATTCCAAGGGCACAACCTGACACCAAACAGCCACACTGCGCATGAAATCCAGCCAAGAATTCTACATGGAATACTCACTGAGAGGCCTCATTTGGAATACTGTGTACAGTTCTGGTCGCCACACCTCAAAAAGGATATTATAGCATTGGAAAAAGTGCAGAGAAGGGCAACTGGAAT
This sequence comes from Gekko gecko, assembly GCA_029375565.1. Taxonomy (NCBI): domain Eukaryota; kingdom Metazoa; phylum Chordata; class Lepidosauria; order Squamata; family Gekkonidae; genus Gekko; species Gekko gecko. The sequence goes on along the minus strand of JAPDNY010000026.1, from coordinate 149,081 downwards.
GATAAAAGGGTTGGAACACCTTTCCTATGAAGAAAGTTTAAAGCGCTTGGGGCTCTTTAGCTTGGAGAAACGACGGCTGAGGGGTGGCCTGATCAAGGTTTATAAGATTATGAATGGGATTGAGCAGGTTGAGAAAGAAGTCCTTTTCTCCCTTTCTCGCAATACAAGAACTTGTGGGCACTCCATGAAATTGCTGAGCAGTTGGGTTAGAACAGATAAAAGGAAATACTTCTTCACCCAAAGAGTGATTAACATATGGAATTCACTGCCACAGGAGGTGGTGGCAGCCACAAGCATGGACAGTTTCAAGAGGGAATTAGATAAACATCTGGAGCAGAGGTCCATCAGTGCCGATTAGCCACAGGGTATAGATGGGAATTCCTATTCTGGGGCAGGTGATGCACTCTATTCTTTGTGCTGGGGGGGCAGCAGTGGGAGGGCTTCTAGTGTCCTGGCCCCACTGCTGGACCTCCTGATGGCACCTGGTATTTTTGGCCACAGACAGAGTGTTGGACTAGATGGGCCATTGGCCTGATTCAACATTGGCTTCTCTTATGTTCTTATGTTATGTTCTTAAGATCACAGCCTGAACAAACTGTCTCCCCACTTTTTTTGTTTGCTTCCAAGTCTGATGAAGAATTCTGGAGAACTCGAAAGCCTGCACACTGTGTAGTGTTGTTTTTGGCTGCTCTTGTGGTACATGGCTTTTGCTTCTGTATTTATCTATAAGAAGAGAAGAAGAGATTGGATTTATACCCTGCCCTTCACTACCCAAAGGTGTCTCAGAGCGGTTTACAAACTCCCTTCCCTTCCCCTCCCCACAACAGACACCCTGTGAGGTAGGTGGGGCTGAGAGAGCTCTGACAGAAACGGCTCTTTTTCAAGGACAACTCTTGTCAGAACTATGGCTTGCCCAAGGTCATCCAGCAGGTGCAAGTGGAGGAGAAGAAGAGATTGGATTTATACCCCGCCTTTCACTACCCAAAGGTGTCTCAGAGCGGTTTACAAACTCCTTCCCTTCCCCTCCCCACAACAGACACCCTGTGAGGTAGGTGGGGCTGAGAGAGCTCTGACAGAAACGGCTCTTTTTCAAGGACAACTCTTGTCAGAACTATGGCTTGCCCAAGGTCATCCAGCAGGTGCAAGTGGAGGAGAAGAAGAGATTGGATTTATACCCCGCCTTTCACTACCGAAAGGTATCTCAGAGTGACTTACAAACTCCTTTCCCTTCCCCTCCCCACAACAGACACCCTGTGAGGTCGGTGGGGCTGAGAGAACTCTGACAGAAACTGCCCTTTCAAGGACAGCTCTGACAGAACTATGGCTTGCCCAAGGTCATCCAGCCCAGTGCAAGTGGAGGAGTAGGGAATCAAACCCGGTTCTCTTAGAGTAGAGTCTGCACACTTAACCACTAAACCAAACTGGCTCTACACCAAACTGACCAAGCATAAATGTCAGTCATTAATACCATTATTAATTACCACTAGTTAATACCACTTCACACATCCAACTTGGGGATGCTGTTTTATTTTTTCCCTCAAACGTGGCCAATATAAAATTCGACATAATTTCCATTTGTACAGGCTTAGGTACTGGTGGGTGAGCCCACAGCTATTTTACAGTTACTTTTATTTAGAAATCCACGAAACAGTAATTAAAATACAGGGCAAAAAGGCGGGATCACTGAGGAGACGTCAGACAAAACAGAAACATCTTCAACCCCCAGTGGAAGATAGTGACAAAAGGGAAGAAAGTTCCATAGCGTTGGCGTCATGGTTGGAAAGGCCCTCTCTCTTGGATTGCAACCTGCCTGATCTCAGAAGGCAAGGGGCACCCAAAGCCAGGCCTCAGAGGATGACCCTAGCAGTCAAGTAGGTTCATAAGGGAGTAGGTGGTCCTTCAGGTGTACGGGTCCCAAGTCATGTAGGGCTTCAAAGGTCAACACCATCACCTTGAATTGAGACCCACTGCAGTCAACAATCCTGACTGTAGCGTTCTGTCCCAGTTGAGGTTTCTGAGCACTTTTCAAGGGCAACTCCACATGAAGTGCACAAGCAGTAATCTAATCTAGATGTTACCAGGATATACAACACAGTGGCCAGAAATTTTCTGTCCAGGGAAAGGCCACGGGTGGCTACTGTTATGTCCCGAGCTTGACTTTCATTCCATTGACATGCTGGTATCCTAAATGGCAATTCCTGATTGGCTGCTCTGTGTAGCCACTGATGGACTTCTGCTCCATATGTTTATCTAATACCCTCTTGAAACTGTCCATGCTTGTAGCTGCCACCACCTCCTGTGGCAGTGAATTCCATGTGTGAATCACTCTTTGGGTGAAGAAGTATTTCCTTTTATCTGTTCTAACCCGACTGCTCAGCAACTTCATGGAGTGCCCACGAGTTCTTGTATTGTGAGAAAGGGAGAAAAGTACTTCTTTCTCAACCTGCTCAATCCCATTCATAATCTTATAAACCTCGATCATGTCACCCCTCAGCCGTCGTTTCTCCAAGCTAAAGAGCCCCAAGCATTTTAACCTTTCTTCATAGGGAAGGTGTTCCAACCCTTTTATCATTCTAGTTGCCCTTCTCTGCACTTTTTCCAATGCTATAATATCCTTTTTGAGATGTGGTGACCAGAACTGTACACAGTATTCCAAATGAGGTCGCACCAATGATTTATACAGGGGCATGATGATACTGGCTGATTTGTTTTCAATTCCCTTCCTAATAATCCCCAGCATAGCGTTGGCTTTCTTTATTGCAGTTACACACTGTCTAGACATTTTCATTGAGTTATCTACTACGACTCCAAGATCTCTCTCTTGGTCCGCCTCTGCCAGTTCAGACCCCATCAATGTGTATTTATATTTAGGATTTTTGGCTCCAATGTGCATCACTTTGCACTTGGCCACACTGAACCCCATTTGCCACGTTGACGCCCACTCACCCATCCTCGACAGATCCCTTTGGAGTGCCTCACAATCCTTCACCTTGTAGTAATATTTTAATATAAGTGTACCCCACAGTCTAGAGTCACTGACTTCATGAAGACTGGACTCTTGCTGTTTTCTACAGCTACAGACAGACTAACACGGTGACCCGTCTTGATCTATCTCTCTACATACTTACACTTGTAAGCACATAGGACCTTTATATACATTCCAGTGGACACAAATGAGTTGGAGGCAGAGCTCGTCACCACAATGTTGTCCCCCCTCGCATAAATGCATGTACAATTTTTCTAGAGTGATGTCTAGAAAGTACTTGAGGCAGTTATTCACCAATGGCTTTAAACTCAAGTATCTTCCCAGGATAGAGAAAGAGTCCAATCAGACGGGTCTTTAGATCCGCACGAGGCATGATTGCCTCACGGATCTAAACTTAACGTCCAGACAGAAACATCTGGGTAACGTCCCTCTTCCGTGGGCATCCCGTTTTGCTGCGCTTCGGATCCGTACTTAAAAGATACTACGTTAAATCTGGGGTTTTCAGTTATCTCCGGGATAACTGCGGACTTTCATCCGTCTGGTCGTTCCACCAGCGCGCAATCCTCCCGTCGGGGTGGTCTGACGTCAGACCATCCCGAGCGGGCGCCATTTAAAAAAATCTCTACACATGCGCGGATCAACAAGGAAGCTCTGTCACGTCTATGAGAGCCAGTTTGGTGTAGTAGTTACGTGTGCAGACTCTAATCTGGGAGAACCGGGCTTGATTCCCCACTCCTCCACTTGCACCTGCTGATGTGACCTTGGGTCAGTCACAAGCTCTGGCACAGCTGCTCCTGAAAGAGCAGTTTGTGTTAGAATTCTCTCAGCCCCACCTACCTCACAGGGTGTCTATTGTGGGAGGGGAAGGGAAAGGAGTTTGTAGGCCGCTCTGAGACTCCAAGTGAAGGGTGGGGTATAAATCCAATCTCTTCTTCTTCTTCTATGCGCATGCGCAAAAAGTTTTTTAAAACACCGTGCACCTCCTTCAACAAAGATGCGCCATGACGCCTATGCACATGCACAAAAAGTTTTTTTTTAAAAAAACTCAACTGCGCGCACCCCCTTCAATGGACACCGTCTAGACAATCCACAACGGAGGCAGTGCACAGTAAGGCGATTCCCCCAGGGGATGTCTGGTCATGCGAGGACGGATTAAAAAGATCAGGGTCAAATTTGAGCCGGCATAACGGCGGGATTAGCTGCCCGTATGAACACTATGGGAATGCTGTTCTAGCTATGGGAATGCTGAATACGATGGACATAGGAGTTCAATCTCAGACCCTTTTTTCTTATTTCTTTTCGCAAATTCTGCACATTAACACACGCCCAGTGACGCCAGACCAACCTCTTCTCGTCTGTGTTTCTCCTCTTTCGTAACGTTATCAGCGGGAGCGATGTCACCAACGATGCACTCGGCCATATCATGAACCAGAGCTAGCCGTATACATCTGCGGTGAAGAGAAGCATTCAAGAATTAGACTCCCATCTCTTATTTCTACATCAAAGTTTATTCAAATCAAGCTTCACTCACCTTATATTTAAAGCAACCAACCACTGCAAAAATTTCTTACAATAATATATCTTTCACTGTAACTCCTGGAGTTGAGCAAGCATGTAAAGTCCTCTCCACGTTTAATAATCTTTGAACAGGCTGGATATTGGTCTGTAAAAGAGCCCCTCTGTTAAAACCTGTCCCAGTTTTCAAAACTCCGCACATTAAATCACATGTGTCAAACATTAAAAGGCCCTTTGTGATCCAGCTTGAAAAGTCTTCCAGAGCATGCTGCAATGAAGCCATCATCAATAAAAGTGTACAGTTCTGATTTCTCTGCTACTTGCAGGGTTTGGAAAGATACAATCCTGATGGTTCAATGATGCATGGAAAGCTTGTGCGCCAGCCGCACTGAAGTCAACAGGACAAGCGAGTTATACATAACACAAGTTCCAGTGATTTCAATAGGATATAAATTTCAACAGTTCTTTTCTCAGAACGGAGGCATTTATCTGCAGTTCTGCATATTGATCAAAAGATGCCTACAATGATATAAATTCTTAGTATACTCACCTGTCTTTATTAAGTGTTTTATCTTCAGTTACCAAAGCCATGATTGCCATTCTGTACATATGATCTGAGACACTCTCTGGATTTGCTACGTTTCTATATACCCAGCCTGTCCGTGGTACTCTCTAGTTGAAAACAGGTTGAGCCATACTGTCAAGGATTTGCCACTATTGATTGCTTATACACTTGACTGTCATGCCATAGGTAAAGGTAAAGGTTCCCTTGCTCGAAAGCCAGTCGAATCTGACTCTAGGGTTGCGGTGCTCATCTCCGTTTCAAAGCCGAAGAGCCAGCGCTGTCCGAAGACGTTTCCGTGGTCATGTGGCCGGCGTGACTAAACACCAAGGCGCACGGAACGCTGTTACCTTCCCACCAAAGTGGTACCTATTTATCTACTTGCAATTTCTTACATTGCAATACCTTACATTTAAAATGAGCTATACTGGCTGCTTAAAGGTGTTGTTACAACAAACAAAAAACCTTCAGCTTGGGTTACAAGACGAATTCCATATTAGGAGCAGTATATGAAGAGACCCGAGTGGCCGCATGACGGAGTGAGCTCCCATCTCTAGTTCCAGCTCCTGCCGACCTAGCAGTTCGAAAGCAAGAAACTGTAAGTAGATAAATAGGTACCACTTCGGTGGGAAGGTAACAGAGTTCCGTGTGTCCTGGTGTTTAGTCATGCCGGCCACATGACCACGGAAACGTCTTCGGACAGCGCTGGCTCCTCGGCTTGGAAACGGAGATGAGCACCGCAACCCTAGAGTCGGATTCGACTGGCTTTCGAGCAAGGGAACCTTTACCTTTATTAAGAGCTAGAAATGGCATTATGGGGTCTTTCAGAGGTACTTCAGCCATACAAATGAAATCAATTATTTTGTTGCTCTAAAAGAGAAAGGGTTATAATCCAAGAGGGCTTTAACAAAGCTAGCACCTAGTAACCCAGCCGCAGTGTTAACTTCCCCTAATGCAGAGCCATCCCATTGCACGACCCACGCACCTGCGTCAATTCACACTCCTTTGCTCTCAGCTGAATAGCCACCGTTTATTTTACAGCTTAATCCTAGCCACAAGGATACTTACTCAGAACAAGTAAGTCCCACCCTTATATAATCCCGCTTGCTCTCAGGCAGTGTTCCCTCTAAGCCGAGTGAGCGTGAGCCGGCTCACAGTTTTTTTAGCCTCCGGCTCACACATTTCTGTCTGAGCTCAGGAAGGAGGGCTCCAGAGCAAACTAACTGATGCAGCAGCCAAATGGCTCGCTCACAACTTTAATGCCAGGAGCTCACATAGTGGAATTTTTGCTCATGAGGCTCCGCAGCTTAGAGGGAGCATTGCTCCCAGGTGACAGTAGGCTGAACTGCACCCTTAAGCACCCCCATGACTTTCCCACTAGCCCTTCTGCACCAGTTCCACCTCCCTCCACATCATCCTGTCTCTTTCCATCTTAATGATGTGCAGGGCGCAACCACACACCGCCAGCTAGGAAATGGGCTGTGCAGCGCAACCCTTACTAAATCCATGCAAGAACCACCCCTTGGGTTTAGTGAAAACGCCTTCCCGGACAAATGCCCAAGGACCCCCCCCCGTTAATAGTTGCAGACAGCGTCCCCTCTAAGCCGAGTTGGTGTGAGCTAGCTCACAATTTTTCAGCCTCCGGCTCGCACATTTTGGTCTTAGCGCAGGAAGCATGACTCCAGAGCAATGTATGCAATTTACTGCAGAGCAATTTAAATGCAATTCATGCAGCAGCCGAATCACTCGCTCACAACTTGAATGCCAGTAGCTCACAAAGTCGGATTTTTGCTCACAAGACTCCACAGCACAGTGGGAGCATTGGTTGCAGAAGAGGCTGGGGCCGTTGGGGAATCGTCGGCGGGGGGAAGAACAAGCAAAAGCTACCTGGGCCCAGACTCCCTGCGCTCACCTTCAGCTGTCCCACCAGCCTCAGAAACTGCAATAAGCTCCCCATACTTCCTATTGCAACCGCACAAGGAATGCAACGCGCGCGCGCTGGAACCACTGAGGTCCTTGGTGCAGGAGGAAATGGCATCAGCGCCACGCCAGACGGCTCTTCCGCAGCTGATTGGCTGGAACCTAGGAGTCCTCACCCCCTTTACCTCTTCTGGTACGCCCCCCCCGCCAGCTGCAATGGTATGTCCCTTTCAATGGGAGCAGGTCGAGTCTGGCACAGCGGGACTGAACTCTGCAGGGGGGTGTTGGGCTTGTTTAGCCGCTAAGGAGGAAAAGGAGAAGCCCCAGTTTCTGCAGGGCGCTGCTAAAACAGCCGATGGAATGGACCAGGGTTGCTTTGCCTGCCTGATTAAATAGCAGGATTTTTTTTTTTTGCTCGAGTGAATCAGGCGAAATACCAGGATTTTTTTTTTTGCTGGAGTGAATTAGGCCAGCGAGGGCTGCACGTGTGTTAAAGAAGATGCTGTTTAAGGGCTTGACGGGTTGTTGCTATGCTGGGATAAGGGAGGGGAATAAGGGGGGAAAGGGAACGCATCCCAAGCGAAACACAAAAAGTAGAGGCATTTCCCGACTACTTCAAACAAGTGATCTGATCACTATTATTTATTTATTAGCCTTCACATTAGCCAGATGTGAGGCTTTCCCCTCCGCTGTGCTTGATTCAAAAGGATCCCCACTGAATATAGACTTTGTCCATGCGGCTCAGGAGAGATAGAAACTATTGAGCACATGATGCTCAGATGTAACTGGTATAACAAGATCCGTGGCAAATATATCACTCCCCTTATAACACATATGGTGGGGACAATCAGGTGCTGAGCAGTGTAAGCGACTGTTAATTGATGGGAACCGGACAATCACCGAAACTGTGGCAGAATTTTGGGTGGCATGCTACTGCATCCGAAATACACGATCAAATATATAATAATAGTAAAGGTAAAGGTTCCCTTGCTCGAAAGCCAGTCGAATCCGACTCTAGGGTTACGGTGCTCATCTCCGTTTCAAAGCCGAAGAGCCAGCGCTGTCCGAAGACGTTTCCGTGGTCATGCGGCCAGCATGACTAAACAATGCGCACGGAACGCTGTTACCTTCCCACCATAGTGGTACCTATTTATCTACTTGCAATTTCTTGCTTTCGAACTGCTAGGTTGGCAGGAGGTATATAATAATAGCTGCCTAATAAAGGTCCCTTGCTCGAAAGCCAGTCGAATCCGACTCTGGGGTTGCGGTCCTCATCTCCGTTTCAAAGCCGAAGAGCCAGCGCTGTCCAAAGACATTTCCGTGGTCATGTGGCTGGCCTTTGTCCATTGTCCAGTGAGACTGCGTTCTTAGATTCCACATTAACCTGTGATCAGTAATTACCCAGATTTCTAACTGTGGGTAGAGATGCGTAGCTTCTGCTTGTAGTGACAAATTTGGTGTTGGGTGAGAGGGAACTGGGCCCAAGTAGGGGGGTTTTTTTTGGACACGTAAACAGGCAGAAGGGTCATCTGGATTGTTATCTTTATCATTTGTGGGAGCAGCATTTTATTCTGCGCTTCAAGACCCCAAATACTTTGAGCCGTCTCTTGGTTGATGGCCCTCGGTGATGCTAAAGGATGTGACTTTGTTGTACAAATAAATTTCTAGTCAAGAAATGGAGTCAGCAATGAGGAGGAAGTTCTTAGTGTTTAGTTGCAATTAGACAGGGGGAAACAGTTGGACCAAAGAGCCCACCAAAAACTGACTGCTTTCTGAGCATATTCAGGAAGTACGTGATCTTTTATACATGAACTGACATCATTAAGAAAACAATATTCAAAAAGGCATAATTGGTTACAAAAGACAATGGTCATTCAAACTATAAGCTTTTGGTTTGTCAGATGTAAAGAAACATATCTCCGTCAAACCTAAATGTTCATATCCCAAACAAAAAGGGTTTTTTCCCCCTGATACGAGACTAAAATCTGATCTGACCCAGACATTTCAAGGTTTTGTCTTTAAGAACTACAGGATCATGAACTTTATACGTATTATCTTGCCTGCTAACAATAACAGACTTACAAGAGCAAAGCCTTCTATATAACAGGCCTTCCTGATATCCTAATAAAATATTACTTAAAAGAGAGATCCATAAAACCAGGAGAAAATACGAATATGAATAATCAAAAAGGGAAAAAACCTATATAAAAAAATCTTTATATTCCCATTCATACTACAGCTTCTCCCAAATATCTTTTAATTACTACGATGGTGGTTTTGATACAAGGCATCTTTTTATACAAAGTGTCATCGAATGATTTTGAATGTCAGGTGGAGCATAGGTTAGCACGCTGAATTGGGAGTGAGTCCCGATCCTCGTCTGGTTAGGCTGTGTGTAGACATAACTAAGAAGGGTATGAATGAGAAGGCATAATGGGATATGCTACATCAAGATGCATTTCCTTTTTTAAAAAAATACCCTGGGAGACCTTCTTCAGTGCTAGAAAGGTGTTCACTCACAACTACATATAGAAACGTGTGTGTGTGTGTCTTTAGTACCTTTTATTGCACCCTTTCTCCAAGGAGGGGCTGTGGTGGCTCAGAGGTTATGACGCCGAAGCTGCAGACCGGAAGGTCTGTAGCTTGGCAGTTCGAGACCCGAGTGCCGCATGACGGAGTGAGCTCCCGTCTCTGGCCCCAGCTCCTGCCAGCCTAGCAGTTCGAAAGCAAGAAATTGCAAGTAGATAAATAGGTACCACTTTGGCGGGAAGGTAACAGCGTTCCATGCGCCTCGGCATTTAGTTATGCCGGCCACATGACCATGGAAACGTCTTCGGACAGTGCTGGCTCTTCGGCTTGGAAACGGAGATGAGCACCGCCCCCTAGAGTCGGATTCGACTAGCTTTCAAACAAGGGAAACCTTTACCTTTCACCAAGGAGCTCAGAGTGATGACTTTCATTTACTCATTTCATCCTTATAACAACCCTGCAAAGTAGATTTTCCTGGGAGGGAGTGATTGGCCCCAAGGTTGCCCCGTGGGATTCATGGCTGAGTAGGGATTTGAACCCAGATCCTAGCTCAACAGAGCCAGTTTGGTGTAGTAGTTAGGAGCGCAGACTCTAATCTGGGCGAACCAGGTTTGATTCCCCCACTCCTCCACTTGCAGCTGCTGGATGACCTTGGGTCAGTCACAAGTTCTCTCAGAGCTGTTCTCTCATGAGGAGTCCTCGAAAGAGCTCTCTCAGCCCCACCTACCTCACAGGGTGTCTGTTGTGGGGAGGGGAAGGGAAAGGAGTTTGTAAGCCGCGCTGAGATGGGCGGGGTATAAATCCAATCTCCTCCTCCTCTTCTTCTTCATAGATGGGATTCAGGAATGAAATTAAATGATGTTAGGGTGATATTCTTAGAGACGTGCTATTTGTTTTAATACAAGCTTGGATGTCTGACCGCTTCCCATGCACCTCTTCCTTTATTTCACTCCCTTTAGCATATTTCCTGTACATTCATAAGAACATAAGAGAAGCCAATGTTGGATCAGGCCAATGGCCCATCCAGTCCAACACTGTGTCACACAGTGGCCAAAAATACCAGGTGCCATCAGGAGGTCCACCAGTGGGGCCAGGACACTAGAAGCCCCTCCCACTGCTGACCCCTCTTCCAAGCACCAAGAATACAGAGCATCACTTCCCCTAGACATAAGAACATAAGAGAAGCCAATGTTGGATCAGGCCAATGGCCCATCCAGTCCAACACTCTGTGTCACACAGTGGCCAAAAATACCAGGTGCCATCAGGAGGTCCACCAGTGGGGCCAGGACACTAGAAGCCCCTCCCACTGCTGACCCCTCTTCCAAGCACCAAGAATACAGAGCATCACTTCCCCTAGACATAAGAACATAAGAGAAGCCAATGTTGGATCAGGCCAATGGCCCATCCAGTCCAACACTCTGTGTCACACAGTGGCCAAAAATACCAGGTGCCATCAGGAGGTCCACCAGTGGGGCCAGGACACTAGAAGCCCCTCCCACTGCTGACCCCTCTTCCAAGCACCAAGAATACAGAGCATCACTTCCCCTAGACATAAGAACATAAGAGAAGCCAATGTTGGATCAGGCCAATGGCCCATCCAGTCCAACACTCTGTGTCACACAGTGGCCAAAAATACCAGGTGCCATCAGGAGGTCCACCAGTGGGGCCAGGGCACTAGAAGCCCCTCCCCACTGTTGCCCCCCCCAAGCACCAAGAATACAGAGCATCACTTCCCCTAGACATAAGAACATAAGAGAAGCCAATGTTGGATCAGGCCAATGGCCCATCCAGTCCAACACTCTGTGTCACACAGTGGCCAAAAACACCAGCTGCCATCAGGAGGTCCACCAGTGGGGCCAGGACACTAGAAGCCCTCCCACTGTTGCCCCCTCCAAGCACCAAGAATACAGAGCATCACTTCCCCTAGACATAAGAACATAAGAGAAGCCAATGTTGGATCAGGCCAATGGCCCATCCAGTCCAACGCTCTGAGTCACACAGCGGCCAAAAATACCAGGTGCCATCAGGAGGTCCTCCAGTGGGGCCAGGGCACTAGAAGCCCCTCCCACTGTTGCCCCCCCAAGCACCAAGAATACAGAGCATCCCTTGCCCCAGACTGAGAGTCCCTATCTATACTTTACTGCTGGGTATATCTATCTATCTATACTGCTGGGGCAGGTGCTGCACTCTATTCTTGGTGCTGGAAGGGGCAGCAGTGGGAGGGCTTCTAGTGTCCTGGCCCCACTGCTGGACCTCCTGATGGCACCTGGTATATTTTGGCCACTGTGTGACAGTGTTGGACTAGATGGGCCATTGGCCTGATCCAACATTGGCTTCTCTTCTGTTCTTATGTTCTTACTTCGTGGCTAATAGCCACTGATGGACTTCTGCTCCACTTGTTTATCCAATTCCCTCTTGAAACGGTCCATGCTTGTAGCTGCCACCACCTCATTTTTTTGCTTGCTTTCTGAGGGGCGGAAGAGAGAAAGAGGTGGTTTGGATTTTAAGTGCCTTAACACGCTGAAAACTGCAAGCCACTTCAGAAGTTACAAGATGAAGGAAGAAGTTCCGGGGGCGGGGGTGGATTTAGCAGCTGGCTTTTGCCTGCTGAGTTCGTTTTTTTTTAATTTGCAGGGCATTCCTTAATGAGCGCTGCCCCACGAGGCAGAGAGCCTTGCAAAGTTCAGCGGGGCATGCTCCTAGGACAGGGGTGGCCAAAGTGTGGCTGGGGAGCCGCATGCAGCTCTTTCACGCATATTTTGTGCGGCTCCCGGTAGGGCAGCTGGGGAAGTTAAAATATCATTAGCAAACAAATTATCATTGGGCCAATAAATATCATTATCAATATCCGCTTTTACCGCTGTTGTTATTATTTTTGGCCGCAAAAATAAAAAGCAAATCTGCATATTTCCCGGTAAAAAACGTTTAATATTTGTTCAGGTCTTGTGCGGTGTTCCCTCTAAGCTGAGTGAGTGCGAGCTAGCTCGCAGTTTTTTTAGCCTCCGGCTCACACATTTTTGGCTTCGCTCAGGAAGGAGGGCTCCGGAGCACACTAATTTATAGGTAAAGGTCCCCTTGCTCGAAAGCCAGTCGAATCCGACTCTAGGGGTTGCGGTGCTCATCTCCGTTTCCAAGCCGAAGAGCCAGCGCTGTCCGAAGACATTTCTGTGGTCATGTGGCCGGGGTGACTAAACACCAAGGCGCAGGGAACGCCGTTACCTTCCCACCAAAGTGATACCTATTTATCTACTTGCAATTTCTTGCTTTCCAACTGCGAGGTTGGCAGGAGCTGGAACTAGAGACAGGAGCTCACTCCGTCATGCGGCCACTCGGGTCTCGAACTGCCGAACTACTGACTGATTTATGCAGCAGCCCAAATCACTCGCTCACCACTTTAATGGCAGTAGCTCACACAAAGCAGATTTTTTGCTCACAAGAGTCCACCGCTTCCTGGGAGCATTGATCTCGCGGCTCTCGAACATCTGACGTTTATTCCATGTGGCTCTTACGTTAAGCAAGTTGGGGCCCCCCCTGTCCTAGGAAAGCACGCCCGGAATTGCATCCTCTTCCTCCCCGCCCCATGCTTTCGTTTATTTTTTCTCCCCTGCTCCTCTCCATTAACTTCAACGCAAGTTCCTCCTGCAGCAGCCGGGGGAGCGTTTGCGCTCTCCCTTGGAGCAGCCGATCCGAACTCCAGCGTGGAGAAGTCCCCGTCTCCTCCCTTGCTGGCGTGGGAAAGCCAGCCCGGCTTGGTTGGTTTGTGCAAGCAGCCCAGGAGGCTGGGGGGGGTGGGATGGGACCGGCCCACGCAGGACGGCAAGGAAGTGAGCTCGCTCTTGGCCCAGAAGTTGCAGCCTCCTTCCTTAAGCGACAACTTTTTGAGCAAACCGCTGCTGCCGAGGAACTGCCGGTGGGAGGGCTTTGTCCCGGGGAAGAGAGGAGGAGGAGGAGGAGGAGGAAGGGACCGGAGGCCAAGAGGGGAGGGAAGAGGAGGAGGGTGTGTGCTTCCTTGGTTTGGACTGCTCTGCCTCTCTGCAGCCCAGGAAGGAGGAGGAGGAGGAGAGCCCAGGGAACTGCTCCCTGCTGAGCTTTCCAAGAAGCTGCAGGCTTAGGCAAGGGCGAGCTGAAGTCTCTCCGGCTAAGCCAGCCATGAGGGTGCGGCTGGCCAGACGCTGGCCCTGGTTTGGCAGGCTGTGTTTTTTCCTCGGGCTCCTGACGGTGGCTGCCTTCCTACTGGAGCTGTCCATCTCCAGTTTCCAGATTTCCTCTGGGAGCGGGGTCACCAGCAGGCGATGGGAGAGGCGCTTCTCAGACAGGGCTGAAAGCCCCCAGGAACTGGCCCGTCCTGTCTACCAGAAACCTCCCCCGCATGCCTACGCTTTAGGGGAGTGGGGCAAGCCGGCCCACCCGCAGCTGAATGCTGAGGAGAAGAAGCTGGAAGAGGAGCTGATAGAAAAGTACGCCATCAACATCTACCTGAGCGACAAGATCTCCCTGCACCGCCGCATCCAAGACGGCAGGATGCCGGAGTGCAAGTCCCAGGCGTACGACTACCGGAGGCTGCCCACCACGTCGGTCATCATCGCCTTCTACAACGAGGCCTGGTCCACGCTGCTGCGCACCATCCACAGTGTCCTGGAGACGTCGCCCGCCATTCTGCTGAAAGAGATCATCCTCGTGGACGACTTGAGCGACAAGGTGTATCTGAAGGCGGAGCTGGAGCGGTACATCAGCGGCCTGAAGCGGGTCCGTTTGATAAGGACCCACAAGCGGGAAGGGCTGGTTCGGGCCCGCTTGATCGGGGCGACCTTTGCCACGGGGGATGTGCTCACCTTCCTCGACTGCCACTGCGAGTGCGTTCCCGGGTGGCTGGAGCCCCTGCTGCGACGGATTTCCGAGAACGAGAGTGTGATCATTTGCCCGGTCATCGATACCATCGATTGGAATACGTTTGAGTTCTATATGCAGTCGGCGGAGCCGATGATCGGGGGCTTTGATTGGCGGCTGACATTCCAGTGGCACTCCGTGCCGGAGTATGAGCGGCAAAGGCGGAAATCCAGAATCGATCCGATCCGGTCCCCGACAATGGCTGGGGGATTGTTTGCCGTGAGCAAGAAATATTTTGAGTACCTCGGGACGTACGACATGGGGATGGATGTGTGGGGAGGGGAGAATCTAGAACTTTCCTTCCGGGTGTGGCAGTGTGGCGGCATCTTGGAGATCCATCCTTGTTCCCACGTGGGGCATGTGTTTCCCAAGCGGGCCCCATATGCCAGGCCAAATTTCCTCCAAAACACTGCCCGTGCTGCTGAAGTATGGATGGATGGTTATAAAGAACACTTCTACAACAGGAACCCGCCGGCCCGGAAAGAAAACTATGGAGATATTTCTGAAAGGAAGCTCTTGAGGGAGCGTTTGAAGTGCCAGAACTTCGACTGGTATTTGAAAAATATATTTCCTAACCTGCATGTGCCGGAAGATCGGACCGGCTGGCATGGTGCCATCCACAGTATGGGCATCTCCTCGGAATGTCTGGATTACAACTCACCTGAACACAACCCTACCGGGGCCCACCTTTCTCTCTTTGGATGTCACGGTCAAGGAGGCAATCAGTTCTTCGAATACACCTCCGATAAAGAAATCAGGTTCAACTCTGTGACGGAACTCTGTGCAGAAGTCCCCGAGGCAAAGGACTTTGTGGGCATGAGAAATTGTCCCAAAGATGGCTCTGAGATCCCGGAAAGCATTATATGGCATTTTAAAGAGGATGGAACGATTTACCATCCTCACTCAGGGATGTGCCTTAGTGCTTACCGTACTCCGGATGGGAAACCTGATGTACAAATGAGGACCTGTAATTCGGCCGATAAAAATCAGATCTGGAGATTTGAGAAATAGGAATTCTCCCTCGTGAAGAATATGAATGTGCATCCCCACAGACATCCCTTTTAGGCCTAGCGAGGCCTACAAACAATTTTATAAATTGTTCGTATGAGAACTACCACGAACTGGGTATTTTCTAAAGAATTGTTTTTGGTGACATGCGGTTTTAAGTGCCTTTTATTCTGAACTAAAGTGTCCACTTTGAAAAAAACCACTCTGCCTTTCAGTAGGATTGGGAGCTACAAAGTCTTGGTTAAAAATGCACATTTATTAAGGTTAAGTGCAGAAATGTAACACCAAGGGGAACAATTTCAAAGGTTTTGGGGGGGTTTACAGAGCCGAGGTATATCCTTATTTTAAGCATAGTATATGACTTTGAAGTGCTGTTTATCAGTGTCAGCCTAAAGAAACCAATGACTCTGGGGAAAGGATGGTTCTTAAAAAACTGGCGTAAATATCAGGTTTAATTGGCCTTACTTAGCTCACCTCTGGTTTTTGTGATGCGTCCAAACTTTATCTGTTGATGTGCCCAGTGGGAACAGCATTTGTACGTTAGTCTGGGTGAGGGGGCTGAGTAAACCAGTTGTAGGACAGGTGTACTGATCGCAAACAATGATGTCGAAAAGAAGAGAGTCTGAAAAATTGTGTTTCTTGCACCAAAATAGCTGAGAATATCTCAAATATATCCAGGGGGTTGTTTTTAAGTGTTGGCAATTGGGCACAGTTCTGTTTATACTTTATTATAGCTCTGTTTGCATAAGCCCGGGCAAAGCTGTCATTTTAAAAACCTGTTTTGGGAGGATGAAGGAAGTTGGGTGGACAGTGATCCTCGCCATGTGTCTTACCTGGAAAGAGTTCAGATTTCTTTCCCCTCTGAAATCCAAAACAACTATTTGAAAAAGGGTGATGTTGCCTTAGCGAAGGTGTCGCCCAACTTCCTGAGATCAACCAAACACGGGTTTCTTGTACGTGGCAATGAACTGTGACATTCCGAATTTGGACTTTGGCCTGGCAGGTAGCACAGCTGCTGCAGCTAAGTAGCACCAGGAAAGAATCTATGAAAAGGAATGAAGCTGTTGTAGCACACCTGTGCGGTCCAGGGCTGGGAGTCTCTTAACTCTGAGTGCCTTTAAATAACCCAGCTTCAAGATGCCCAAGAAGCACGGTCAGACTGGCAGAGGTAGAGGGAGTTGAATGATCCGGAGGTGACATTGGGGGGTGTTAAGCTGTCTAGGCATTTTAGCTGGTGATGCGTGATTGCCCACCAAAGATGCATCGACTGCTCCTCTTCCCGGCCAAAAGATTTACAAAAACAGTCCTTCAGGCATACAACACTGGTTAGATCGGTATATTGATGATACTATTAAGGATCTTGAGCATCCATTCAAATCTCTATTCCCTGATGTTCACCAGCCAGCTTCCTGTTAGGTTTGATTCGTTCTCACTGGAGGAAATCTAGGGGCGATTCTGCATTGGCTCTTCCCTCCATTGCTTTATGAAACCCACGTTGGGACAGAACTTTCCCTCTGCATCACATGCTGCTTTCACTTTTTTTTGACTGTCGGATTTTATGGTAGCCTCCACACTCCATGCCGCTTTCGCTTTCTTTGATCATCGGGTTTTATGGTAGCATCCACACTCCATGCCGCTTTCGCTTTCTTTGATCATCGGGTTTTATGGTAGCCTCCACACTCCATGCCGCTTTCGCTTCCTTTGATCATCGGGTTTTATGGTAGCTCCACACTCCATGCCGCTTTCGCTTCCTTTGCTCATCAGGTTTTATGATAGCCTCGCATACTCCATGCCGCTTCAGCTGTGCCTTTGATCGATGCGTGGTATTTATGGTACCTTAGCATGCATTCAGATCTCTGACCTGGCATCGTTCAAGCCGGCCTGACTTCGCAGTCAGGATGGTTCGTTGCACTCAGTGGTATTTGAAATCGTGGGCTGATTCAGCATTGGCTCGTTCCCTCCATTGTTTTATGAAACCCACGTTGGAACAGAAATTCCCCTCTGCGTTGCATGCTGGTTTGACTCCGTTCATCGGATTTTATGGTAGCCTCCACCCTCCATGCTGCATTTGCTTTCTTTGACCATTGGGTTTTGTGGTACCTTCTGCATAGATTCATGGCCAGTCAGGGGTGGCTTTGCAGTCCGTACGGCGTTGCCCCGGTGGTATCTGAATGTGGTTTTGAGCTGCACTTTACTCTCCCAGTTGAGGAAACGTGGAGCGGATGCTAGATGCAGAATTGCCCTAGGGAACGGAATTTTATTCTCAAGGATGGGGTGGCTATTCTGGGCTGGTTGTTAGAAGCCATTGCTTGTGGGGAGAGGAGGATGCCCCCCAAAACTTGTAAATTGCCCTTCAGGGTCAAACTGCTGGACTAGACACTACATTAAGTGAACTGTTCTGAATCGCCTATTTAAAATTGTTGTCAGGGGAAAAAAACACCAGAGATAACCAGATCAAGCTGGGGATTTGTATGTATTGGATGTAGCCGATCCGTGAGTTACTTCTGGATCTGTTGATTCCCCCCGTCCCCCCTGTCCTTGTGTCCCACAGAATCCTGGGCTGTGTTAACAGTTGGGTGTAGGAGAGCCAGTTTGGTATAGTGGTTAAGTGTGCGGACTCTAATTTGGGCAAACTGGGTTTGATTCCCCACTCCTCCACTTGCACCTGCTGGATGACCTTGGGCAAGCCGTAGTTCTGACACAGCCGTTCTGGAAAAAGAGCAGTTTCTGTCAGAGCTCTCTCAGCCACACCTACCTCACAGGGTGTCTGTTGTGGGGAGGGGAAGGGAAAGGAGTTTGTCAGCCGCTCTGAGACACCTTTCGGTAGTGAAGGGCAGGATATAAATCCAATCTCCTCTTCCTCCTCCTCCTCCTCCTCTTCTTCTTCTTCACAGGTAGAGCCCAGTTTTCCATTGCATAACTTCGTGATCTTCCGATTACTACATTCCCCTTTCCCAATAAGGCTTGAAATAAAAACATGGCAATTTCTTAAAAGGGGAGGACCCTGGCTTTGGGCTCCAGGCTTAATTTTGAGCCGAACAACAGGCTTTCGAAAGTTAACTGAGGTTTGGGACGAGCTTGCTGAGATAGTGAGCAAGCATTAAAGAATCTGATTCGGGTGTTTCAGTGTACAGGGATCCAGATTGGCGGCAGAGTCTCTACCTGGGAGAGGCACACCCGTTCCTAGGGCATGAGGGACAGCTATCCCAAACACTGACCTAGAACACGGCATTCCTGTTCTGGGGGGCAGGAGGTTTAGTGTAAGCTAAGGTGTACTTTAAGACTCCCTTCCAGTGTCATCTCTCCCCCCAGTTTAATGCACAGAAATGGAAAGGGGGCAGTTCTAGTCTTGGTACTTGAATGGAAAGTTACTAGGAAACGTCAGTGGGAGGGGAGTTGTTTCCCCCCATGTGTTTGAAGGTTGTGCTGCGGGAAACATAATGGCCTTCAGTCTGCTCATTCCCATCGTAGTGTCATAAGAACGTTAGGAGAGTTGGGATCTGCTCGGTGGTCCATCTAGTCCAGCATTTTGTTTCCCATAGTGGTCCTCCAGGTAGTTTTGGCGGGAAGGTGCTTAGCAGCTGTTGTGCAGAGGTACACTGTCTCTGAACATGGAGGTTCTGTTTAGCCGTCGTTCCTGATCGCCATTCGATCGGTCCTAAATTTACGTCCACCCCTTTACAAAACCAATTAGCATATATTGTGGTGTGGAAAATCCTGTTGGTCGATGTAAGATCTAGTTATGGGAGGTGTCCTTCCGTGCCTTACATAACTCCATAAATTTCTACCATATCTCCTTGTCTCAACCCCCCCTCCCCTCCCCTCCCCAAGATACAGGGCTATTTTGGGGCAGGAACGCACAGGAGCGGAGTTCCGGCTGGCTCCCGAGTTGGCCACGCCCAGCAGGAACTCATTAGCATAACAGGCCACACCCAATGGCAGAAACTCATTAGGATTGGCTACATTAGTGGTGTGTGGCCTAACATGCAAAGGAGTTCCTGCTACAAAGAAAGCCCTGGGTTTTGACAACAAACAAGGTAAACAGAATAAGAAGCAGAAGGTAGGTGTGGCTGGATGACCACACTTCTGGTAACACGGGGTGTGGCCTATTATGCTAATGAGCTGTGCTGTCAGGGGTGTGGCCTAATATACTAATGAATTTCTGCTGATGGGTGAGGCCTGTTATGCTAATGAGTTCCTGCTGGGCCTTTTCTACAAAAAAAGCCCTGCCAAGATATATGGTCCACTGAATTCTCAGCTTCATAAAAAACCTATTGCCTGTCTCTGGACTTGTAAAACCACTAATAGGTGGAGTTTTAGATTCTCCGAGGGAAGGGGGTGGGCAATACCTCAAACAATTCCCCCCCCTGCTTCTTTTTCAGTCCTGTAGCTTTTATTCTCTGGTTCTCTGTTTCTAATTGTCATTCCTCACAATTTCTTCCCCCCCTCTCCTCATTCGCACCTTGGGCAAACCCAGCACTAGTGCATATACCTGAAAATCTCCTTCGTAATTTATTTTGGGAGCTAGAATTCTAGTAGTCGCATCATGAGGGAAGAGAGTAAATGAGAGCTGAAGATAACATCTATAGTTATCTAACCTCAGCACAAATTTCTGGCAAGGCGAATTGGAATTATAAACTATGCCCATTGGTGGTGGTGGGGAATACAACCAAGTCTCAGCCGGGGGAACAGGGCTAATACAGATGGACTACTTACGAATGCTTACGCAAGTAGCTGTAAAGTAAAAACTGTTTTCGTAATCTTGCCTGACCAGTGCTGTGCTTGAGGTTCAGAACAGATGGTACCAGGTGGCAACAGGTAGCTTTTAAATTGGCGACTGGTCACCAGTCCAGGTGACTTTGTGCGGTGTGTAGCTGTTGCCTAAACTACAAATGTGTGGATCTTCCAAGGAGGTTCAAAATTACACTGAATGTTCAGACTGTCTGGTTCCATGATGAACCTATCGCCTTGATGCCTGTCAGTCTGTGTCACAAAATAATCGCCCGGATCCAGTTTTGTGATGTGACATCCACCAATCTGCCCTGACTTGTCCTGGAGATAGAATTGTCTGGAAGCATTTCAGGGGTGGTTTTCTATGCACATTTAACTTGGAATGACGTGCCTTAGGAATTCCGATGCTACTTTTGATGTTCAGCATTAACTGTGTGGTTAGGTTGAGGCTGAGGAAAGTACTTGGGTAGCCACAAGTGACCTTAAATTTTTTGTCAAAATACCCGTGACCATAGCTGGATATATGCTCAACTCTGTACTACGCGCCGTTTCACTTGCAAACAGTGGTGCCTGTGCGGTGTCTATATGCCTTATTTCTTATGGAAGTCAGGAACTGGTTGTACTTCCCACAAGGAACTAGTTACATGACACGTTTTAAGACTCTTCTTAAAACCCCTCTTATTTGAGCAGAAGCCCGTGTTTGCAAATTAGCAAATACTCCTTTTTTTTAGAAAATCGAAGTTGGGCGGTATTGAAAAATCCAGTTTTTCAGTCCAAAGTGTCCAACTAGAGTTTTATAAAGCGACTATAACTTCTTTGTTTAAAAAAGAATATTTTTGTACTAAGCATTTTGCAGCGGCAGTCTTCTTAGCTGTCTCACTGTGTCCTTAACTCTGCTTCAGGTCTAAAAGCAAAAATACTTCATTGTTTACAGCTTTGGGGAAACAGTTGGAGACGTGTCTTAATTGGAATCTTGCTTCGTCGGTGATTTAAGACTTGATCTGGGGAAGCCTGCTGAGGGATTTAAACTACTGATTTTCCACTGTGTATGTTTTTAGGGAAATAACTTCATAATGTATACATATGATCGGTTTTCTGGGGGCGGGAAAGAAATAAACATGTTCATTTTTAAGACGGGTGCGTTTCTGGTCATTCACAGCGTTTATAGTGCGGTTCTAAGCCTTCACAAGCCTCGGAGCAGGGGATCAAGGCTGATGGATTTCACAAGGTATTGCCACGTGGCACACTTATTGGCCTCAGGGGATTGTGGCATGAGAAGATTCAACCGCTGGATGACTGTTTCCCTGTCCCAGCCTTTGCAGGGTCCAGCACTTGAAATGCCGTGTGAAAAACATGGCAATTGATACCTGGTGTAGGTCAGGAGATGGGGAGCAGTGTTCCTTCTAAGCTGAGTTAAGAACATATGAGAAGCCAATGTTGAATCAGGCCAATGGCCCATCTAGTCCAACACTGTCACACAGCGGCCAAAAATACCACGTGCTATCAGGAGGTCCAGCAGTGGGGCCAGGACACCAGAAGCCCCCCACTGCTGCCCCCCCAGCACCAAGAATAGAGTGCATCACCTGCCCCAGACTGAGAATTCCCATCTATACCCTGTGGCTAATAGCCACTGATGGACTTCTGCTCCGTATGTTTATCTAATTCCCTCTTGAAACTGTCCATGCTTGTAGCTGCCACCACCTCCTGTGGCAGTGAATTCCATGTGTGAATCACTCTTTGGGTGAAGAAGTCCTTCCTTTTATCTGTTCTCACCCGACTGCTCAGCAATTTCATGGAGTGCCCACGAGTTCTTGTATTGTGAGAAAGGGAGAAAAGTACTTCTTTCTCAACCTGCTCAATCCCATTCATAATCTTATAAACCTCGATCATGTCACCCCTCAGCCGTCGTTTCTCCAAGCTAAAGGGCCCCAAGCATTTTAACCTTTCTTCATAGGGAAGGTGTTCCAACCCTTTTATCATTCTAGTTGCCCTTCCCTGGCCTTCTTCCAATGCTATAATATCCTTTCTGAGATGTGGTGACCAGAACTGTACACAGTATTCCAAATGAGGTCGCACCAATGATTTATACAGGGGCATGATACTGGCTGATTTGTTTTCAATTCCCTTCCTAATAACCCCCAGCATAGCGTTGGCCTTCTTTATTGCAGCTACACACTGTCTAGACATTTTCAGCGAGTTATCCACTATGACTCCAAGATCTCTCTCTTGGTCCGCCTCTGCCAGTTCAGACCCCATCAACGTGTATTTATATTTAGGATTTTTGGCTCCAATGTGCATCACTTTGCACTTGGCCACATTGAACCCCATTTGCCACGTTGACGCCCACTCACCCATCCTCGACAGATCCCTTTGGAGTGCCTCACAATCCTCCCTGGTTTTCACCACCCTGAACAACTTCGTGTCATCTGCAAATTTAGCCACTGCACTGAATTAGTGTGAGCTAGCTCACAGTTTTAAAACCTCCAGCTCACACATTTTTGTCTTCGCTCAGCAAAGGACGGCTCCAGAGCAAATTAGTTTACGCAGCAGCCAAATCGCTCGCTCACAACTTTAAATGCCGGCAGCTCGCAAAATAGAATTTTTGCTCACAAGACTCCACGGCTTAGAGGGAACATTGATGGGGAGGTAGCTCAGATGTGGTTCTTCTTGGTTGCTGCTTTGCTTTTAGTGCCCACTTGGGGGGGGGGAGAGATGGAGAGCCAGAGGAAGTAAGTGGGAGTGGAGTTAGAGCATTCCTGTACTTTAAAAGTTCCTGGGGGGGGGGTTCCTTTTTGGGCCAAATTGAAGCAGCGATTGGTGTTCCTTCCCCTGGAGAAGATGGCTACTTTGAAAGGAGGACTCTATGGTTTTATACCCCAATGAAGCCCCTCCCCTCTCCCAAACCCTGCTGTCACAACCCTGGGCTGTGCCCCCAAAGGTTCAGGTTAGCTTGGTGATGAGAAAAGCTTATGTAATATTTAAAAAAAAATCAATCTGGTAGCATGATTTTAGGTACAGGTTTTACCCACAAAGGGAGTGGCGGTGGCTCAAGTGGTTAAGATGCTGAACTGCAAGCTGTGGAAGGTCAGTCGTTCCGCAGTTTGAGACCCGAGAGTGCCGCATGACAGAGTGAGCTCCCGTCTCCAGTTCCAGCTCCTGCCGACCTAGCCGTTCGAAAGCAAGAAATTGCAAGTAGATAAATAGGTACCACTTCAGTGGGAAGGTTACAGCGTTCCGTGCGCCTTGGTGTTTAGTCATGCCGGCCACATGACCACGGAAACGTCTTCGGACAGCGCTGGCTCTTCGGCTTTGAAACGGAGATGAGCACCGCAACCCTGGAGTCGGATTTGACTGGCTTTCGAGGAAGGGAACCTTTACCCACAAGCCTGGGTTCTGGGCCAGCGAGCCATTCCAGTTACTTTAGAAACAGAATCAAGGATTGATTTACAAAACTATAACAAAGACAAGTAAGGGAAAGGGCGTGTACACTGAAACAAAGACAAATATTAACAAACCGGAATCTCGAGTCACTCACACTGACCCTGTGCCGCAATCTTCCCAGCGGCGCATTTTCCCACATAGTGGTGAGATGGAAGAGGTTGCCTGGGAGAGTTTGGCTGGTGTGTAGCGCCACCTGGATATAACTTTAAAATTCAACAATTCCCTGAACTGCAGGGCTTTTTTTGTAGAAAATGCCCAGCAGGAACTCATTAGCATAATAGGCCACACCCAACAGCAGGAACTCATTAGCATATTAGACCACACCCATGATAGCACAGCTCATTAGTCTATTAGGCCACACCCCCGTGTTACCAGAAGTGTGGTCATCCAGCCACACCCACCTTTTGCTTCTTATTCTGTTGACCTTGTTGGTTGTCAAAACCCAGGGCCTTTTTTGGTAGCAGGAACTCCTTTGCATGTGAGGCCACACACCCCCTAATGTAACCAATCCTAATGAGTTTCTGCTGTTGGGCGTGGCCTGTTATGCTAATGAGTTCCTGCTGGGCGTGGTCAACTCGGGAGCCATCCGGAACTCCGTTCCTGTGCGTTCCTGCCCAAAAATAGCCCTGCTGAGCTGGATATCCCAGGCAGGCTCGAACTCGTCAGATCTCGGACGCTAAGCAGGGGGTCGACTATAGTTAGTACTTGGTTGGGAGACTTCCTTAGAATACCAAGCCGGGAGGACAGCGGCAGGCTTTATTCAGCCGCCTCTCTGAGTATCCTCCAGGCCTCGTGTAGGGGTCAGTCACCAGAGATCAACGTGACTTCCAGGTGCAGACACACACACACTTACACACACAAATACCAATGTTGTAACATCTAGAAGTGGGTACAGGAGAAGTCCAAAGTTGAGTCCGTTGTGTTCAACATAACTCAGTGTGGCATTAGGGCAATGTTTCCATTGGCTCCCTTTTGGCGAGTTCAGGAGCCTAGTCCCTATTGTTCCCAGGAACGGAGCTCGGCAGTTTTCTTGCCTGCTCTCATTCCTGGTCTTAGGACATAACAGCTTCGATTTCATTTGCTTGGCTAGTTGAAGCATCAGAGTACACACACGGCCCCCCATGCCATATCCGTCATTCCTGACAATGTACCTGTATTACTTGGCAACAGACTGGTATTCCAGTAAAGCATAACCTTCTGAGTGAAGTGTGCCCGGACCTGCTTGCTGTTGAACCTGACGGTGTGCTCCTAAAGACAAACTTCTAAAAAAAATGGCCGACGGGCTGACTCCGTGCTTGGTGCCGTCTGGTCACGCAAGGAGGGGTAAAGCGGCATCGAAGTGTGCTAAAACGGGCGAGTCTGGTCAGGATGTTCTCTGCCCTAAAATAACCTGGCTTAATTTGAGGCGGGGCAACAGTGTATTGAACCTGCCCATCTGATCGGACTCTTAAGAACAGCATTCCACTTCAGAGGATAGTATTAGGCAGCAGGAAGGAGAAGATACTCTGTGCGTCCTGACCTCTCTATCTGTGTCTAAATCTATGATGCCGATCTCTGACGTCTGAGGCAGGGGACAGTGCATACCCCTCTACCTTCCAGCACTCGAAAGGATATTGAGGCGTCTCAAGGTCTTGCGTGAGTAAGAAACTCGGGCATCAGAGTGGGTTCCTCCCAAAGCGTCTGCATCTGTTTGCATTGCAGACTGAATTCCAAGCTGCGTCCAGCCAGCCACAGTAGGGCTGCCAGGTTTGCTGGGCATCTGGTTGAGCAGGCGGGTCCTTTTCGTGGGTGGCTCCCTTTGTGACCATGATTACCTCCTTAAATTGGGCTGCATCCCTGGTTTTCTCTCTTGCGATGCTTATTGTCCAGCAGCAACGGGCTGGCACAGGACTTGGCCCGTCTCCTGAAAGTTGGAGGTGGGACAAGGTGTTCCTGGCTTACTGTTCCTGGTGGTAGTGTCTGCCGCAGGGCCCCGCCCCTCTACTCACACATCAGTGGGGCTGGCTCCCACAGCTGCCGCCCTGTATCTGGTTTGGTGCTCCCTGTTCTTCACAGCCTTAGCATCAATGTCGGTGATCTTTGGGACAGGCAGTGAAGGAGAAACCCTTCCAGGTGAGTAGAGCTAGCCCCCCCCCAAGTTTGGGACACGTGAAGGACCGAGAAACCGGGAGGGGGGGTTGTCAGTTCTTGCAGGGTGACAGATTTGCCCTCCTGCACCCAGGTCTCAGTCGCGGAAGCCAGATCCACATTTTACCCTACCAGGTAATCTTGAGGCATTCCGGTCTTATTGTTAATGTATCTGGCAATTGGGAGGAGGAGCAGACACCCAAGAAGATAAGAGTTAAAATTCAACAAGACCTGAATACCCTGGAGAAGTGGGCAGTTGCAAACAGGGGTGCAACTCAACAAAGATAAATGCGCCGTATTACATCTGGGCCACAAAAATGTCAAGCACAAGTACCGGATGGGGGATACGTTTCTGGGGAGTAGTGTATGCGAAAGAGATCTTGGGGTAAGAGTGGACTGTAAACTGAATATGAGCAGTCAGTGTGATGCGGTGGCAAAAAAGGCAAATTCGGTCTTGGGTTGTATTAAAAGGGCCATCGCATCGAAATCGCAGGAGGTCATAGCCCTCTCAGTTCGCAGGGTTGTAATATCTCAGAAAAGGGCTTATTAGTCAAAACAGGACCGTTTTAACAACGGAACCGGGAACCAGTAGTGGAATAAATAAATGTATCTTGAAACCGCACGGTTCAACCACACAGGCCCTCAATGTGATGCAAACATTCAGTGCCTGCACCACAGGAGGAGGGGGAATCACATATTCACTCTAAAGCGGGTCTAGGTGTAATGTATCCAGCGCAGTATAAGTGTCCAGGCCATCGCCCCAGTGCAGCAGTCCCGCAGAGGTTTCCCCCTGCAGTCACCGCCCTTGAGGTGAGGTCGCTTCCTGACTTATTAATTAACCGTTTGCATATCAAAGCCGACTGGGGAATTTAATGCGGGGTATGTGTTTGGTGTAGTGGTTAAGTGCGCGGACTCTAATCTGGGAGAACAGGGTTTGATTCCCCACTCCTCCACTTGCACCTGGCTGGATGACCTTGGGCAAGCCATAGTTCTGATAAGAGCTGTCCTTGAAAAAGAGCAGTTTCTGTCAAGAGCTCTCTCAGTCCCACCTACCGCACAGGGTGTCTGTTGTGGGGAGGGGAAGGGAAGGGAGTTTGTAAGCCGCTCTGAGACTCCTTTGGGTAGTGAAGGGCGGGGTCTAAATCCAATCTCCTCCTCTTCTTCTTCTTCTTCTTCTTAGTTCTGGCACAGCTGTTCTTGAAAAAGAGCAGTTTCTCTCAGAGCTCTCTCAGCCCCGCCTGCCTCACAGGGTGTCAGTTGTGGGGAGGGGAAGGGAAAGGAGTTTGTAAGCCGCTCTGAGACACCTTTGGGTAGTGAAGGGCGGGGTATAAATCCAATCTCTTCTTCTTCTTCTTACAGGATTAGCGGGTGCAATGCGGTCAGCACCTCCCTCTGACAAGGATGGCATCACGCCAGTTGCAGTCTGAAGGATCATATAGTACAGGTACGGCTGACAGGAGAAGCAGCGTCTCTTAGAAATTCGCTTTAGTGAAATCTCTGCTGCTTGAGGCTCTTGCAGTTTTAAAGACGTCCTATCGATGAACGCATATTAAGCATTTCTGGAACAGGGTTGCACCATGGTAGGTTTATTTCATTCATTTTGTGGCAATTATTCCTGATACCTTTAAACAAATCAAAGGGGTTCCCATCTCTCCGTCCGTGCCCAAACTAGGCACTGTTTTCCATCACTTGGTTTTTGAAATTAAAAACACGCTCCATAATTCTACACTTAATCCTAACCAGGAGCAGTCGGGGATGCACACCTACCTGGGAGTAAACTTCCTTGAATATAATGGAATTTACTTCTAAGTAAACAGGGTTCCGCTGTTGGTTTCCTTTGGCCGTTTTCCCCTCCCTTTGGTCCATCTCCCATGTTGTTCTTTTCCACAGTCGAAATTTAGACTGCCATCGCCTTGGAGATAGGGGGCCTGTCTTTCCCCTTCCATTTTCCCAGTATTATTTTTGTAAAAAGGTAAAGGTTCCCTTGCTCAAAAGCCAGTCGAATCCGACTCTAGAGTTGCAGTGCTCATCTCCGTTTCCAAGCCGAAGAGCCAGCGCTGTCCGAAGACATTTCTGTGGTCATGTTGCTGGCATTACTAAACACCAAGGCGCATGGAACGCTGTTACCTTCCACAGAAGTGGTCCCTATTTATCTACTTGCAATTGGCTGTAGAAATTAATGGGATAATGAGGGTCACCCCCAATGCTCTCTCTAAACTGAAGAATCTTGTGAGCAAAAATTCCACTTTGTGAATTACTGGCATTAAAGTCGTGAGTGAGCAGTTTGGCTACTACATAAATTACTTAACACTGGAGCCCTCCTTCCTGAGCCAAAACAAAAACGTGTGAGCTGGGGGCTAAAAAACTATGCACTAACTCAGCTTAGAGGGAACAGTGGTCCCCACTGAAAGGCACTCTGCACATGCTCATTGGTACTCTGGTGCTTAACAATCAGGAACTTTTTTTTTGCCCCCCGTAGGGGATTTTTTAATTGCGTTTTCTAATAACTACAAACTAAAAACTACAGACAGGGGAAAAAATAGGGAAGGGGAACTACCACCTAAGGGAGAAAGTAAAGGAAACCCTCTAAAAACCCAAGGAACTGGTGATCATACAAGCATTTCATGTAATTGCTTTCCCTCTTAAATGCAGATTGGCTTCCACCGAAAATGATCATCCAACTAATAAAGCATTTCGGTCTTTCACCAACAATTTAAACTTCACAAAAGAGCTGTGAATAACAGTATAAAATAAGCATGCTTTAAAGGTTCCAAAGCACACTGGCGATCTATTTAACAATGAGGAGTTTTAATCGTGGGGTGCCTGATGTCCTGGTTGAGTGAAGCCGTCCACTGGGGCTGATGAAGCGCATAAAGGTACAGGTAAAGGTTCCCTTGCTCGAAAGCCAGTCAAATCCGACTCTAGGGTTGCGGTGCTCATCTCCGTTTCAAAGCTGAAGAGCCAGCACTGTCCGAAGACATTTCCATGGTCATGTGGCCGGCATGACTAAACACCAAGGCGCACCGAACGCTGTTACCTTCCCACTGAAGTGGTACCTATTTATCTACTTGCAATTTCTTGCTTTCGAACTACTAGGTTGGCAGGAGCTGGAACTAGAGACGGGAGCTCACTCCCGTCATGTGGCGCTCACTGGGTCTTGAACTGCTGAACTACTGACCTTCCACAGCCTGCAGTTCAGCGTCTTAACCACTTGAGCCACCGCATGGAGTGCACGGAGATGATTAAAACAGAACTTGTTTATCCTGATATAAAGAAAACAGATACGCAAAGAAGGCAGAGTTAGCAGCTGATTGCCTCATCACTGCCATTTAAATCTCTATTAAGAATGAGCATCTCTGAGCGGATTCTTTTTTTCCTCTTAAATCAAGGATACGGATTTATTAACGGTCCCTTAGTTGCAGGCTCTTGCTTAAGGCTGCGGTTGGCTGCAAATGGTGTCTGTTAAAATGATGTCAGCGGAAGACAGGAGTGGAGATTGGTTTGGAGTCCACCGTTTCTAGATGCTGCGCCGGTGGGTATTTGATTATTTCAGGAGTAATGCTTGTACATTTGGGGGAGAGACTTTGGGGGGAATTGTGTGGTTCAGTTTGCATCTGTAATGCTGGCTGATTTCTGTAAAGGGGTCAGTTTTCTGCAAATGAATGCCTGGTGTTGGATTCAGACAGTTTGCATGGTTTGACAAAAAGTGATCTGCATTGCTGGGTATCCGTTGCGGTTTTTCAAGAGGCATGCAGAAATGCACTAATGCTTAATTGGAACTATCCGTGGCGGCAATCTGGTGTTTGGTTGCTGCGCTCTCCTGAGTAGGGAGGCTCAGTTTAGCTGTCATAGATCATTGTTTTGAACATAAGAACATAAGAGACGCCAATGTTGGAGCAGGCCAGTGGCCCATCCAGTCCAACACTCTGTGTCACACAGTGGCCAGAAATACCAGGTGCCCTCAGGAGGTCGACCAGGGGGGCCAGGGCACTAGCAGCCCTCCCACTGCTGCCCCCCCCAAGCACCAAGAATATAGAGCATCCCTTGCCCCAGACCAAGAGTTCCGATCTATACCTTGCGGCTAAGAGCCACTGATGGACTTTTGCCAGCTCTGTCATCCACAGGTGTGGATTCGCCTAGTCCTTTTTCGAAGCCGTTTAAGCCAGTGTCTTTCATAATCTCTGGTAGCAGTAGTGTTGTGTTTTTATTACAAGAAGAGCGCCAAGCGACTTTTCGGGCTCTTCAGAATGCAAGAGGAGTTCATCCGGGACAAAATGTGGGGAGGAGAGAGGGGAAGAAAATGTGGGGAGGAGAGAGAGGGGAAGAGAGAGGGGTTGAGAAAGAAGTACTTTTCTCCCTTTCTCACAATACAAGAACTCGTGGGCACTCTATGAAATTGCTGAGCAGTCGGGTTAGAACAGATAAAAGGAAGTACTTCTTCACCCAAAGAGTGATTAACACATGGAATTCACTGCCACAGGAGGTCGTGGCAGCTGCAAGCATGGACAGTTTCAAGAGGAAATTAGATAAACATATGGAGCAGAAGTCCACCAGTGGCTATTAGCCACAGGGTATAGATGGGAACTCTCAGTCTGGGGCAGGTGATGCACTCTATTCTTGGTGCTGGAGGGGGCAGCAGTGGGAGGGCTTCTGGTGCCCTGGCCCCACTGCTGGACCTCCTGATGGCACCTGGTATATTTTGGCCGCTGTGTGACAGAGTGTTGGACTAGATGGGCCATTGGCCTGATTCAACATTGGCTTCTCTTATGTTCTTATGTTCTTAAAAGATGTGTCTGGGTGTGATGCAAAAAGGCAGAAGGGAAGTTTGTGGAGGAATTACCATGTTGAACGGGGAGTGTTGCAAGCTTCTTTTGAGCAGATGGTGCCAGGTGGAAATTTATTTATTTATTTATTTTGGCTCCCCTCCTGCCCCTCCCTGTTGCAGCAGGCCCAGGGCAGCTCCCAACATTATTACTGATAAAACAATTTCTCAGTTAAAATTACAATAAATTAAATAAATTAAATGTGCATGTCCAGAGGAGGGCAACCAGGATGGTGAGAGGGCTGGAATCCAAGTCTTAACGAGGAAAGGCTGAAAGAGTTGGGTATGTTTAGCCTGGGAAAGAGAAGGCTTAGAGGGGACATGATGGCAGTCTTCAAGTATTTGAAGGGCTGTTGTGTAGAAGACGGAGCAGATCTATTCTCTCTTGCTCTGGATTGCAAGACTAGATCTAATGGGTGGAAATTACAAGGGAGTCGTTACCAGCTAGATATCAGGAGAAACTTCCTAACTGTAAGAGCGGTTAAGCAGTGGAACAGTCTGCCTCAGGAGGTGGTGGATGCTCCTTAGCTGGACGTTTTCAGGTGGAGGCTGGACGACCATCTTTCGGGCATGTTGTAGGGCTATCTTTTGGCTGTGCTCCTGCAGAGTGCAGGGGGTTGGACTAGATGACCTGCAAGGTCCCTTCCAACTCTAACATTCTATGAGTCTATGAAATCTAAAAACAATACATAAAGTGCTAGCAGTGGCATATAACATGGCGGGAGTCCAGAATCAATTAGCAGATGGTCTGGGTCGTGTCAGCAAGGCACAGGCTATTCAATAATGTTAATGATATTACTGGTGTTATTAAGATATTGATGGGGCCGGGGCCTCAGATGGTTGCAGCGGCTCCTTAATCAAATGCCTGGTGGAAGAGCTCAGTTTTACAGGCCCTGTGGAAGTGTAAAAGATCCCGCAGGGCCCTGATGTCTTCTGGGAGCTCATTCCACCGCACACTTAACCACTACACCAAACTGGCTCTCCAGACTCGCTTATCCATCTGACTGATCCTTCCCGACGCTTCCAAACACCCCCTCCCCCCCATCCTCCTGTATGTAAGGCTTGAAGAAATTTTGCTTCACTTTGTCTGAGGGGAGTGTGCCTTGCACACGGAAGCTCACACCTTGAATAAAACTTTGTCGGTCTTAAAGGTGTGCCCTTGGACTCAAACTTCAGACCAACACGGCTACCTAACTGTGTCTCCCTTTAAAATGCCATTTAAAAAAAATCGTCCTTTGTTCTGACTTTTGTAGTAGCAATCAGGAGGACACCTGGGGTCTCTTGTAAGGCAGAACAAGAAGTAACGCTTGGGCTTACATAAGAACATAAGAGAAGCCAGTGTTGAATCAGGCCAATGGCCCATCTAGTCCAACACTCTGTCATGCAGCGGCCAAAATATACCAGGTGCCATCAGGAGGTCCAGCAGTGGGGCCAGGGCACCAGAAGTCCTCCCACTGCTGCCCCCTCCAGCACCAAGAATAGAGTGCATCACCTGCCCCAGACTGAGAGTTCGCATCTATACCCTGTGGCTAATAGCCACTGATGGACTTCTGCTCCATATGTTTATCTAATTCCCTCTTGAAACTGTCCATGCTTGCAGCTGCCACCACCTCCTGTGGCAGTGAATTCCATGTGTTAATCACTCTTTGGGTGAAGAAGGACTTCTTTTATCTGTTCTAACCCGACTGCTCAGCAATTTCATGGAGTGCCCACGAGTTCTTGTATTGTGAGAAAGGGAGAAAAATACTTCTTTCTCAACCTGCTCAATCCCATTCATAATCTTATAAACCTCGATCATGTCACCCCTCAGCCGTCGTTTCTCCAAGCTAAAGAGCCCCAAGCGTTTTAACCTTTCTTCATAGGTAGATCTCTTGTATGAAACATGGTTTGCACGAACGTTTTCCTTCCAATTCTCTTTGTTTCCTTAAGGTGCTCTAAATCCTTCCATTTGACTTTTTGCTGTCTTTTCCAGCTCTCTGAGAACCTCTGATTAGAACTGTACACGGTATTCTAGATGTGGTGGCGCCAGAGATGTCTGTAACAGCGTTTTGATCATTATTTTATTTTCAACCCTGCCCATTTTACACCGGTGATACACAGCGTCTTCGGTATACAAGGTACCTGCTCCACCACTGACCTGTGATCTGAAAGCAATTTCTAGCTTCCATAGGTAGCCAGGCAAGAATCCTGTCTGTCTGTCTGAATTGTTATACCAGTTCTGGCTGGTCTTAGCATCTATGGCTGTTAACTTGTTCCATTAGACTGGGGGGGAAATGCCAGAGGGAATGTATGACTCTGCAGACTGCCGGAGCTGGTTTTCAGTGACTAACAGTGCCACCCTGAGGATACTTTCCTTTGAATAGGCCTCATTGAATAGACTTTAGGATTCTCAGGAGATCAGTTTGGGATGCTCCTTCCCTGGATGTTTTCAAGAGGAGGCTGGATGACCATCTTTTGGGTATGTTGTAGGTACGTAGGGCTATCTTTCGGCTGTGCTCCTGCAGAGCGCAGGGGGTTGGACTAGATGACCTGCAAGGTCCCTTCCAACTCTTAACGTTCTATGATTCTATGATTGCTGTGTAACGTGGAATAATTGTTAGAATAACACCTCCCTCTTTGCCTGACTTGTCCCTTGCAGTATTTTGGACAGCCCTCTTGAATTTTTTGCCAGTTTGGTGTAGTGGTTAAGTGCGTGCGGACTCTAAACTGGGAGAACCGGGTTTGATTCCCCCACTCCTCCACTCGCACCTGGCTGGATGGCCTTGGGCAAGCCGCAGTTCTGATAAGCGCTGTTCTCGAAAAAGAGCAGTTTCTGTCAAGAGCTCTCTCAGCCCCACCTACCTCACAGGGTGTCTGTTGTGGGGAGGGGAAGGGGAAGGAGTTTGTCAGCTGCTCTGAGACGCCTTTGGGTAGTGAAGGGCGGGGTATAAATCCAATCTCCTCCTCCTCCTCTTCCTCCTCCTCTTCCTCCTCCTCTTCCTCCTCCTCTTCCTCCTCCTCTTCCTCCTCCTCTTCCTCCTCCTCTTCCTCCTCTTCTTCCTCCTCTTCTTCCTCCTCTTCCTCCTCTTCCTCCTCTTCCTCCTCTTCCTCCTCTTCTTCTTCTTCTACCTCCCAGGGTGTCTGTTGTGGGGAGGGGAAGGGAAAGGAGTTTGTAAGCCGCGCTGAGACTCCTTTGGGTAGTGAAGGGCGGGGTATAAATCCAATCTCTTCTTCTCCTCTTCTTGAGTAACTGGAAATGACCTGTGGTGCTCCACAAAAGAAATTTGCTGATCTCCTTTTGCTTTTCTCTGTTTCAGGCTCCGGTAGCGCTCATGCAGCACATCTGAGAAACCATGAAGTTCTTGTCCCTTGCTGCTGTTGTCTGGTGTGTCCTGGTACCACCGTCTGAGGCCGCCAAGGTGTGGAAGCGAGAGGGTTGGTGGAGGGTTTTTAAAAGGCACTAAACGCAAGAGAGAGGGGGCCGGCATCGCATGGAGGACTCACTGGGCCGTGTTCTAGCTGCAGTCATAGACTTAACAGATCGTGTTGATTTTAATAGTAGAGATGCTTAAATGTTGTTGTTGTTCAGTCGCCCAGTCGAGTCCGACCCTTCGCCACCCCATGGACCAGATCACGCCAGGCCCTCCTGTCTTCTGCTGTCCTCTCAAGTTTGCTCAATTTCATGTCCGTTGCATCGGTGACACTGTCTAACCATCTCATCCTTTACCGTCCCCTTCTTCTTTGACCTTCAGTCTTTCCCAGCATCAGGGTCTTCTCCAGTGAATGCTCCCTTTTCATTGGGTGGCCAAAGTATTTGAGCTTCAGCTTCAGGATCTGGCCTTCCAGGGAACAATCAGGGTTGATTTCTTGTAGGATTGACTGATTTGATCTCCTTGCAGTCCAAGGGACTCTCAAGAGTCTTCTCCATCACCATAGTTCAAAAGAATCTATTCTTTGGCGCTCGGCCTTCCTTATAGTCCAAATCTCGCAGCCATTCATTACTACGGGGAATACCATTGCTTTGACCATGCAGATTTTTGTTGGCAGGGTGATGTCTCTGCTTTTTATCATGCTGGTTAGGTTTGCCATCGCTTTCCTCCCAAGGAGCAGGTGTCTTTTAATTTCATGGCTGCAGCCACCATCTGCTTAAATAGACATTCTTAAAATTACTCCTGATTCGAATGGAACTCTCCCATGATCCACTTGGACTTGGTTATTCTGTCTTTGTTGTTTTTATATTTTATGTTGTTTTTGTATTTTTTTTCAATGGACTGCGGAATTGTGTGCACCTCTCAGAAGCTCCTCGGTCCCTTGAAAGCTTGCACTCCCTTGCACCTATGTCAGTCAATCCAGCAAAAGATATCGCCTTGTCCTTTTAGAACTGCATGGTAGAGATAACTCGATGGTTGCCAAAAGATTATTGATGTTCCCTGCAATCTTCGGAAGCAAGCCACATTAAACACAGTGCTAACTTCCTCTGAGCAAAGGTATGGGTTTCTGTTGGATACTCTCTAGTTGAGCTCCAGCTAAGCACAACTCGAGACTCACCTTTTGGGAATAGGAAGATTTTATTTTAATTCTTGCAGTCAGTCTAAGACCTTGAAGACACACAGGCCACGGTCACACGGTCCTGTTGATCGGGTTTCGCCGCTGTTCCCTCCTGCATTTAAGTTTGCTGATCAGACAGGCGAATCTGCCTCCCGTGCCGAAACGGGCTCTCTCCTGCGATGCTCCCGGGTTTTCCTGTCCCCTGGGAAAGTCAAGTATTTTCCTGGCACTTGTGCTTTGAATGTGCAATTTCTCCCATCTGGACAGCCATCTTTCGCAATGATTGCGATTAGGGCCATCTGACCGTTCTGTGTGTTTTGTTTGTTTGTTTTAAACCTTCCGGCTTTGAGCGCTTGAGTAAACAAGCGCTCATCCTGCTTGGAGAAAAGTCCTGCCTGCCATCCCCCGGCATGGAGGTGGCATTGAAAGTTTTGGGGGGAGGAAGCTGGGGAGCGGGCTGTCAGGCAAGCGGGCTTTGCCATCCGCCCCAGGAATCCCCGAAGCTGTGGCGTTAGGAGGGAGGGAGCCCCCAGCGCTGGGGAGCATGCCCAACTACCCAGCAGCATTGGGCGGAAAGGAGAACTCTTTCAAAGGTGCCTTTTTCTTTTCTTTTCATCGGGCCGGTGGCTGGAAAGTTGCTTGGGGTGGGGGAGATGGGCAGGCAGGGAAGGCGAGATTGTGGTTCAGGGAGGGATGTGTGAACATCCCAACTCGGGGAAAAAAAATCCGATTTTAATTACATCGGGAACAAAGCACAATTGCCTTGCGGCGTAACCACAGCCTAAATCCATGTGGCATTATGGACACAGATATCTGAGCAGGAGAGCGAGACTGCTAGCAGACACACATTATGGCCCTGTTGTATCTCCTCCTGTGATGGGCCAGCACTTTTTGACAAGTATTCCCTTTGCTGTATTGATAATTCTGTCCTGCATCTGCAGAGCTTTGAGGACATCCGCTGCAAGTGCATCTGCCCCCCGTACAGGAACATCAGTGGACAAATTTATAAGAAGAATGTGTCGCAGAAAGACTGGTAAGTCGGCCTCCAGCAACGGCATCCAAGCCAGGGGGCAGATTGTCCCTTGAATGTACAGGGAAGGGCCATTGGCAGGTGGAGGGCCACTGGCAGACAGGAGCAAGCTCCGCAGCAGCTGCAGTGCTGGCAGTCCTCCAGACACTGCTCAGCTTGGACATGGCCAAAGAATCATAGGGCTGGGAGGGGCCATACAGGCCACCTAGTCAGGGTCATTTCGTAGAAAAAGAGGTGCAGGAGCTCATTAGCATAGCTTATTTGCATATGCCACATACCCTGACGTCACCAGAAGTGTGTCAGAAGGCAACACCCACCATTCAGGCTCCACCCCTAGGGACTGTCTTTCCGCTCTGGGGGCTGTCACTCCAGCCCCAGAGCAGCCTATCTGGGCCCAAAGACCTTAATGGAAAAACCATTCCACATTTTCTTTGCAACTTTTTTTTGTGCTGCAATGTATTTCAGTGGATTGGCATTCCTGACTCCCATTATCTCCTATGAGCCTTCAAGCCTCTCCCGTTGTTTTCCCTGCCTGTGCTTCCAGCTGCCGGAGCTCCGCTCCTGCACACTCCTGCTCCCAATGACCCCTGCATCTAGTCCAACCCCCTGCTTAGCGCAGGATCAGCCGAAAGTATCCCTGACGAGTGTTTGTCCAGTCGCTGCTTAAAGACTGCCAGCGTGGGAGAGGTCACCACCTCCCTGGGCAGCCAATTCCACTGCTGAATGGCTCTTACTATAAATTCCCCCTCCCCCAATATCTAGCTGGTATCTTTGCCTGTAATTTAAACCCACTCTTGCGAAATCCTGGATTCTTGTTAAGGTGTAGCCTAGACCTGGCTAATGAATTCTAATTCAGCAGCAGGTGTTTAGGACGCTATTCCCAAATTCCCTCCTAATAGATTTCAGCCAGTGCTATAATCCCAATCTGCTTCTTTTATCCAAGTACCTCCTCCTCGAGAGCCAACAACTGCTCTCCTCCTTGGCATGGGAGATCTCGGACATCCACCCCTTGTTCTTGTTTCTCACTGTTGCAGTAATTGTCTGCATGTGGTGGAACCGATGCCCGTGCCGGGAAATGATGTCGAAGCGTACTGCCTGCTGTGTGAGTGCAAGTATGAAGAACGGAGCACCACCACCATAAAGGTACAGGACAAACCCATGGTTTCTACAAGACAGGTATGCGCTTTTGGTCCCTCCTGACTGTATCTTAGGATGCATGAACAGAAGCCTTGTGTCCAGATCATGGGAGGTCGTAGTTCCGCTCTATTCTGCTCTGGTCAGGCCTCACCTGGAGTGCTGTGTCCAGTTTTGGGCACCACACTTTAGGAAGGATGTTGACAAGCTCAAGCGTGTCCAGAAGAGGGCAACCAGGATGGTGAGAGGGCTGGAATCCAAGTCTTATGAGGAAAGGCTGAAAGAGTTGGGTGGGTTTAGCCTGGGAAAGAGAAGGCTTAGAGGGGACACGATGGCAGTCTTCAAGTATCTGAAGGACTGTCATGTAGAAGATGGAGCAGATCTATTCTCTCTTGCTCTGGATTGCAAGACCCGATCGAATGGGTGGAAATTACAAGGGAGTTGTTACCAACTAGATATCAGGAGAAACTTCCTAACTGTAAGAGTGGCTGAGCAGTGGAACAGTCTGCCTTGGGAAGTGGTGGATGCTCCTTCCCTGGATGTTTTCAAGTGGAGGCTGGACAACCATCTTTTGGGTATGTTGTAGGTATGTAGGGCTATCTTTTGGCTCTGCTCCTGCAGAGTGCAGGGGGTTGGACTAGATGACCTGCAAGGTCCCTTCCAACTCTAACATTCTATGATTCTATTCAACAAAGCACTGCAGCTGTAGGCAATCTCCCAGAAGCACAGAAATTAAAAGGATGGGGGATTCACCTATGGAGGAGGTAAAGAACTATGTGCAGTGCCTGCGCAATCCACATTGATCCAGAAGAGGTCTAGAAGGAACTAAAAGCTGCAGTTGGTAGTGATCGTGTGGGTCTTTGTGTTGTGGCTGTAGTTACGGCCAGAGAATGTGCTTACAGTCTGCAGATATGGCCACGACCAATATTTCATACCAGTAAATGCAGCAGACCAATTCCTTGGTTGCCATGTCAGAAATCCCTGGTGCTCACATGCAACCAATGTGACTTGCATTTGAGAAGTCATGGCATATACGAATCCTATAGGCTGTCAGGAAGCTGCTGAACTCATTTAGTCACGTGCAAGGGGTCATTTGGAGCAGGAGCGCGCAGGAGCGGGGCTCCGGCAGTTAGAAGCACAGGTGACGGCAAGCCCCGCCCCCAGCTCCCAGCAGGAGTGCAAAGCAGCATGTGCAGCATTCCTCCTGGGCCCAGATAGGCTACTCTGGGACTGGAATGACAGCCACCAGAGTGGAAAGACAGTCCCTAGGTGTGGAGCCTGAGTGGTGGGTGTTGCCTTCTGACACACTTCCAGTGATTTCAAAGGTTTGGCATAGGCAAATAAGTTATGCTAATGAGTTATTGTAATGAGCTCCTGCACCTCTTTTTCTACGAAATGACCCCAGGTCGTGTGGCAGGTGGTTTTGGGGAAATTTAATCTAAGGCTGCAATCACACACACTTAAATAATCCACCTTCAGTCCCCTTTTCCGCTGGCTTTTTTTTTTACTGTGTGAACTGGCAAAATCCAATCCGAACGTGGCATTCAAAGTGGATTATTTCGCGTTTGAGTGATTGTAGCCTAAGGTGCTTCCTATCTTGGTTCAGTCCAGGGGTCATTTTGTAGAAAAAGAGGTGCAGGAGCTCATTAGCATAACTTATTAGCATAAGTTATTTGCATATGCCACGCCCCCTGACATCACCAGAAGTGTGTCAGAAGACAATTCCCACCGCTCAGGCTCCACTGGACTGTTCTGGATTGCTAGCTATTGGGGGGGACAGGGACGTGCAGATCTGCCCTCACAGAGAAGGGAGAGGTTGTACCTGAAGGCAGGATGGGGGAGGGCTCTGCAACTTATCTGGCTGCTTCTTGCTCCTCATGGCCCAACTGAGGGCTGCTGGGAGCATGGGGTGGGGCTTGTTGCATGTGCCCGTCCCCTGGGCTCCTTACTGCCGGAGCTCCGCTCCTGTGCGCTCCTGCAGGAAATGACCCCTGGTTCAGTCATACTGTGGTCTCCCAGTCATTCTGGAGCTCCATACACTGGCTTTCTCCCCAGCTGAGTTGATTTCTCTCTGTTGTAGTAAAAGCTCTGGGCCACGTGATTGTTTTTTCAAGTGATGGCTTAAGAATCCGGGATCCTTGATGATCGATTGCTGTGTCTGCTCACGTACAGATCATAATCATCGTTTACCTCTCGGTGATTGGAGCCCTGCTCCTGTACATGGCCTTCCTGATGCTGGTCGACCCCTTGATCCGCAAGCCTGACGCCTACACCCATCCCCTGCACAATGAGGAAGGGAGCGAGGTAGGTGTAATAGAACAGGGCTGCCTCTTGGAGCTTACTAGCACCAGACTCAGTCCCGCCAGACTCAATGTCACGCTCCTGCCGGTGGCCATGCCACTGGGTGTCTGAGTAAGGAGGACAGTCCTGGGAGCTGGGGTTGGTT
Source organism: Gekko gecko (assembly GCA_029375565.1). Lineage (NCBI taxonomy): Eukaryota > Metazoa > Chordata > Lepidosauria > Squamata > Gekkonidae > Gekko > Gekko gecko. Next base: position 109,416 of record JAPDNY010000026.1, on the reverse strand, counting down.
TACATAAACATAAGAACATAAGAGAAGCCAGTGTTGAATCAGGCCAATGGCCCATCTAGTCCAACACTCTGTCACACAGCGGCCAAAATATACCAGGTGCATCAGGAGGTCCAGCAGTGGGGCCAGGACACCAGAAGCCCTCCCACTGCTGCCCCCTTCCAGCACCAAGAATAGAGTGCATCACCTGCCCCAGACTGAGAGTTCCCATCTATACCTTGTGGCTAATAGCCACTGATGGACTTCTGCTCCATATGTTTATCTAATTCCCTCTTGAAACTGTCCATGCTTGCAGCTGCCACCACCTCCTGTGGCAGTGAATTCCATATGTTAATCACTCTTTGGGTGAAGAAGTACTTCCTTTTATCTGTTCTAACCCGACTGCTCAGCAATTTCATGGAGTGCCCACGAGTTCTTGTATTGTGAGAAAGGGAGAAAAGTTTAACTCTGGGAGAGAAAAGAACACAGTTCCACAGCCCACAAAGCTTGTTACAGTCACCTCACACAATCCCTGGACACTGATTGGTTACAACCATTGCTAAGCATTATGGGGACTGTAGGCTGTAGGTTTGAGGCTGGAGAAGATGTCGAGGCCTCAGACTAGCAGGGGATGGGGTTAGTGTCACCCGTGGCATCCCCCTGCCCCGTGTCTTGGAGTCTGCCTGCTTGACTTCCCTTCGTCTCTCTCTCGCTCCGTAAGCTCGCTCGTCCTGGACACGTTTTTCCTCCCCAGCCTCTCCGCCTCCCTTTAAACTCCCTGCCCCACTCCCAGCACCGCCCGTCTTCCCCATTGCCTCCGCCCCTCGTCAGGCCCCACCCCCCTTGATAAGCTATGACGCCCTCTTGGCGTTCTGGGAGTGGCTGCTGCGGTGCCGGGCCTTTGGGGATGGAGTGCCTGCTCCGTCGTCCCTCTCTGGCGCTCTTTGCGGGGCGCGGGTTTGGGGCCGTGCGCGACTGACTTTTTCCTCTTCCTTCGGGCCGTCCGTAGCCGCAGCGGGAGGATCCTTTTCTGGCTGGGTGCTGGGCTCTCTCTCAGGCGAGCGGGAACGCCCCGGCTCCCCCCGGGCTCTACGCCCTTCCTCAGGTAAATGCTCTGGCTGGGTCGCGGTCAGTGTTCCCTCTAAGCTGAGTTAGTGTGAGCCAGCTCACAGTTTTTTAGCCTCCAGCTCACAGAATTTTGTCTTAGCTCAGGAAGGAGGGCTCCAGAGGCAAACTGATTTATGCAGTGGCCAAATCGCTCGCTCACAACTTTAATGCCCGTAGCCACTGTTCCCTCTAAGCTGAATTAGTGTGAGCTAGCTCACAGTCTTTTAGCCTCCGGCTCGCACACTTTTGTCTCCGCTCAGGAAGGAGGGCTCCGGAGCAAACTAATGTATGCAGCAGCCAAATCACTCGCTCGCAATTTTAATGCCAGGAGCTCACAAAGTAGAATTTTTGCTCACAAGACTCCACAGCTTAGAGGGAACATTGGTCGCAGTTGGGGGGTGCGGCTCTGGCCGGGTCGCGGTCGGGGGGTGCGGCCCTCACCCTGGGCCCACAGGACCAGGACACTCAATCCCATCAGATTCAGTGCCAGATTCAATCCTACATACTGATTAGGGTCTGGGAGACCCAGGATCGAATTACGTGCAGCTCTCTGGGTGACCTTGGGCTAGTCACCTTGTTGGGTTCTTTTAAGCCAGGGGTGGGCAAACTTGCTCAACTTAAGAGCCACATAGAATAAATTTCAGATGGTTGAGAGCCGCAAGACATTAACAAATAGTACGCGCACATTTTTATTTAGAAAATATGCAGATTTGCTTCTTATTACCATTCAATGAGACTGCCAAAAATAAAAACAAAAGGGGTAAAAACAGATATTGATCATGATATTTATTTGTCCAATTATATTTATTTGTCTAAGAGAGAGAGAAAGAGGGGGAGGTGGAAAGAAAGAATGAAAGAGGTGGAAAGAAAGAGAGAGAGAGAAAGAAAGAAAGCAAATAGATAGGAGGGACGGGGGAGGGAGGGAGGGAGGGATCAAATGCAGGCCTCCCTTTCACTTCCCCAGCTGCCCTGCTGGGAGCCACACAATATGTGTGAAAGAGCCACAGGTGGTTCCTGAGCCGCAGTTTGCCCACCCCTGTTTTAAGCTAAAGCGGGCAAGGGAGCATACGGACGTATGAAGCTGCCATCGACCGAATCAGACCGTGGGCCCATTAAAGTCAGTCCTTACTGTCTACTTAGACTGGCAGCGGCTGTCCAGAGTCTCAGGCCTCTGGTCCTTGTGGCTGGAGATGCCAGGGAGTGAACCCTTTGCGTGCCAGGAGATGCTCTGCCACTGAGCCCACAGCCCCCTCCCCAGGGAGGGAGAACGATACACTCTTGGAAGAAGGGTGGGATGAAAAGGCACAAGGTAGATTGATATGCCCGAAACCCATCTAATCTTGACAATCTATATAGCCATCAACATTTATTTACTGTTCAAATTTAAATTCCCCCTCCCCGGTATGTGGCCAATTAGTCCCTCAAAGAAGTTTGGCTCCATGAAGACAGAGACCTGGAAGTCTGAAGCCAGATCCCTTTAGAGGATGATGTGGAAGGCAAGGGTCCAAGCATTGCTTTTTCCCAGGCTTGGTGCAAACTTGCCACATTCTCCCCCCCCCCCCATACTGGCCCCACGGTCGTCCATCCCATACATACAATCTCGTGAGCCATGAAAAAAAAAAGTTGTTTTAATTCTGAAATTACTATTACATAGTCTGTATTTCTGAAGAATTCCTGTGTTCTCTACTTATGTTTAATAATAAAACACAGCCTGATAGCCCTACAGCTCTGCTATTTTGCCCATCTTGGTCATTAAAAAGGGATAAACCTCGTAAGAACATAAGAGAAGCCAATGTTGGATCAGGCCAATGGCCCATCTAGTCCAACACTCTGTGTCGCACAGTCGCCAGAAATACCCGGTGCCATCAGGAGGTCCAGCAGTGGGGCCAGGACACTAGAAGCCCTCCCACTGCTGCCTCCCCCAGCACCAAGAATAGAGTGCAGCACCTGCCCCAGACTGAGAGTTCCCATCTATACCTTGTGGCTAATAGCCACTGATGGACTTCTGCTCCATATGTTTATCTAATTCCCTCTTGAAACTCTCCATGCTTGTAGCTGCCACCACCTCCTGTGGCAGTGAATTCCAGGTGTGAATCGCTCTTTGGGTGAAGAAGGACTTCCTTTTATCTGTTCTAACCCGACTGCTCAGCAGTTTCATGGAGTGCCCACGAGTTCTTGTCTTGTGAGAAAGGGAGAAAAGTACCTCTTTCTCAGCCTGCTCTATCCCATGCATAATCTTATAAACCTCCCCAGTGTCTTGATTTTTTAAAAAAAATTCTGATGAGCCAACGTGGCTGCAAATATTGAGCCAACTAAATTTAAAGCTTTATTTCCCCCCCCCAGAGTCTATTTCTATCGCAAGCTCACAATCAGTCGATCAGGTGGCTGAACACCATGGTCGAGCTCCTGAAGTTTTAAAAGAGTGCCAGCTTGCTGAAGCTTCTTTCGGCTTCTGCCGCAGTCACGGGCACTGTGTGTGTGAAAAATCCATAGGGCTGCTGGGCGCACTTTGCTGAAAATTAGTTGTCGAACTGTCTTATTGAGATGGCAACCAGGATGATGAGAGGGTTGGAATCCAAGTCTTTTTTTTTTTAAAATACAATTTATTATTGGATATATCACATGTTCATACAATTTAAACAAACCAATACATATCCATTTTTCTTTCTCCCTCTCCCCCCAAACAAGGCTTCCCGCACTGCTCCAACCCCTTAATATTTCTCTTATACAATTACATTTACTGCTAAGCATATTTCTTTTACTAATGGTAACAATTCAAAAATCTGAGTTTCTTTCCACTTCTCCTCAATAACTGTCAAAACAAATCAAACCACGTTTTACGTCCCAATTCTTCAACAAGTATTCTTGAAAGTCTTTCCAGTCTCCGAAAAAGGTTTCGTCTTCCTCGTTGTTTAATTTTCTTGTTAATTTGTCCATTTCTGCCATAAACAACGTCTTTTTAATCCATTCCCATGTTTCGGGTACTTTATCTTGTTTCCAACATTGAGCAAAAGTCAGTCTAGCTGCTGTAATCAAGTACCATAATAGTGTTCTCTTGGCTACATTTATTTCTTCCATTTTAAGACCTAACAATAACATCTGTGGGTCTTTCTTAAAAGTACATTTCAAAATTTTTTGTATCTCATTGTGGATCTCAGTCCAATACTTTACTGCTTTATCACATGTCCACCACATATGGTAAAAAGACCCTTCATGTTTCTTACATTTCCAACATTTGTTAGACATACTTTCATTTATAATAGCAATTTTTTTAGGCGTCATATACCATCTATACATCATTTTATAACAATTCTCTTTAACATTTACACACGTTGAAATTTTCATTGATTTTTTCCACAAGTATTCCCAAGATGACATTAATATCTCATTGTTAACATTTACTGCCCATTTTATCATTTGCTCCTTTACAACCTCATCCTCAGTATACCATTTCAATAACACCTTGTACAGTTTAGAAATCATTTTTTTATCTTTCTCAAGCCATACAGTTTCAATTTCAATATTCTTTTCTCTAAAACCATGTTCTCTTTTATCGGTCTTAAATAAATCATAAATCTGTCTATACTTCAACCAATCATATTCAAATTCAACATCAAATCTATCTTTTAACACAAAATTTTTCCCTTCAAATTTTAAAAGACTTTTATAGGGTAGCCAATCTAACCCTTGATTTCTTGAATACGGATTAATTACTTCAGCTGGTACAATCCAAAGTGGTCTTTCTTCCGAGAAGAATTTTCTATATCTCGTCCATGTCTCGAACAGTGATTGTCTTACAAAGTGGTGTTTAAAAAATTTATCCATTTTTACTTTTCCATACCATAAATATGCATGCCATCCGAATTTATTATCATGTCCTTCAAGGGCCAATAACTTCTTATTCTCCAAATTAATCCACTGTTGCAACCATGTTAAACAGACGGCATCATAATACAGTCTTAGGTTTGGTAGTTGTAAGCCTCCTCTCTCTCTTGCGTCACATAAAATTTTCATTTTAATCCTTGGCTTTCTTCCTGCCCATACAAATTTGGATAATTCTTTCTGCCACGAATCCAATATTTTCCTTTGTTTTAGTATTGGAATAGTCTGAAACAAAAACATCAAACGCGGCAAGATATTCATTTTTACAGTCGCGATTCTTCCCATCAATGATAAATTCAAAGTATCCCATTTCTTCATATCCTGCTGAATCTTATGCCACACCTTTTCATAATTGTTTTTAAACAAGTCAATATTTTTCATGGTTAAATCAATTCCAAGATATTTAGTCTTTGTGACTACTTCACATTGTATTTTCTCTTGAAGTTCTATTTGTCTTTGTTTCGTCATGTTTTTGCACATCACTTTAGTTTTATTTTTATTAACATAAAATCCCGCAACTGAACCAAATTCTTCAATTTTTTCCATCAATTGTGGTATTTTCTCAATTGGGTCTTGAATCATAAACATTACATCATCTGCAAATGCCCTATATGGTTGGAATCCAAGTCTTATGAGGAAAGGCTGAAAGAGTTGGGTATGTTTAGCCTGGGAAAGAGAAGGCTTAGAGGGGACATGATGGCAGTCTTCAAGTATCTGACAGGCTGTCATGTAGAAGATGGAGCAGATCTATTCTCTCTTCATCTGGATCGCAAGACTAGATCTAATGGGTGGAAATTACGAGGGGGTCGATACTGGCTAAATATCAGGAGAAACGTCCTAACTGTAAGAGTGGCTGAGCAGTGGAACAGTCTGCCTCGGGAGGTGGTGTATGCTCCTTTCCTGGACGTTTTCAAGCGGAGACTGGATGACAATCTTTTAGGTATTTTCTAGGTATGTAGGTGTGTAGGGCTATCTTTTGGCTATGCTCCTGCAGAGTGCGGGGGATTGGACTAGATGACCTGCAAGGTCCCTTCCAACTCCAACGTTCTATGATTCTATGAGGTGAGAGGGTTGGAATCCAAGTCTTATGAGGAAAGGCTGAAAAAGTTGGGTACGTTTAGCCTGGGACAGAGAAGGCTTAGAGGGGACATGAAGGCAGTCTTCAAGTATTTGAAGGGCTGCCATGTAGAAGATGGAGCAGATCTATTCTCTGTTGCTCGGGATTGCAAGACTAGATCTAATGGGTGGAAATAACAAGGGAGTTGTTACTGGCTAAATATCAGGAGAAATTTCCTAACTGTAAGAGTGGTTGAGCAGTGGAACAGACTGCCTCGGGAGGTGGTGGATGCTCCTTCGTTGGACGTTTTCAAGCGGAGGCTGGACGACCATCTTTTGGGTATGTTGTAGGTATGTAGGGCTATCTTTCGGCTCTGCTCCTGCAGAGTGCAGGGGGTTGGACTAGATGACCCGCAAGGTCCCTTCCAACTATAACATTCTGTGATTCTAAGACTGAGATCATTTCCATCTCTTTTTTTGTTCTGAGTCTTCTTTTCCCTTCCCTTACAGGATTCCCATTCCCTGGCAGCCGTCCGCCCTCCCGCCAGCACCAGGGCAAACACGGTGCTGGAGAGAGTGGAAGGAGCCCAGCAACGGTGGAAGCGGCAGGTGCAAGAGCAGAGGAAGACGGTCTTTGATCGGCACAAGATGCTGAGCTAGAGCTCACAGAGGGTTCCCACTCCCGGAGCGAAGGCATCTACGGTTTTAGCTGGGCAGATGATAACCCATTATTAGCCAGTACGGAAAGAAGTCCGTAGCTTGAGTCTGTTGCACTTAGCCTTCCTGATTTGTTTGTTGTCGTTTTCCCCCCCAAAGAATAAGTGGGGCTGAAGAAAGAGCCGTGGGCTGCACATCCCAAAGTTATTTGTTTAGGACTGGGACCAAGCCCGGTGTTACAGTGGGGCATCCCGGGGCCTAGCCCCCGACTTACCACCAAGGCCCCCTCCGACTTCCCCTCCAGCCCAGGTGCTCCCTTGGATGTGTGTGCTGGGTTGCCCCCTGACTTATTTAAAGGCCCCCTGAATTTAAAAAATTCTGGCTACGAGCCTGACTGGGACTCTACTGGGGTAGATTGCTGGAAGACTGTACCTCATTTAAACCTCCCCCCAATTACCTTCATGTTTTCCCCTCCCTAGAATAGTCAGTGGGACTTCAGTGGGTTTCTGATAGGCTTTGTTTGAAAATGGCGAGCCTCCAGCCCAAGCGTGGGACGAGAGAAGTCCAACACATGCACACACCGGTGCTCCAAAGTAAAGGTTTCTGTTATAAATCACATAATAGGTATGATTTGAACATACAGAGGGAAAGGACTTCCGTCTTTCGGTTAATTTGCCGAGGATTTCGTCCTGGTAGGTTTGTAACTCGTTAAGCAGCGTCGGCGTCAAAAACCAGCTTTTGCTCCGTTAAACCCGGCTGCGTATACAGTGACCCGTGTTTCTTCTGTGTTTATAATAGATCCCTGTCAGCAGAGCTTTTTTTTGTAGAAAAAGCCCAGCAGGAACTCATTAGCATGTTAGACCACACCCCAGATAGCACAGCTCATTAGCCTATTAGGCCACGCCCCCATGTTACCAGAAGTGTGGCCATCCATTCACATCCACCTTTTGCTTCCTATTCTGTTTACCTTGTTTATTGTCAAAACCCAGGCCTCCTTTGCATGTTAGGCCACACACCCCTAATGTAGCCAATCCTAATGAGTTTCTGCTGTTGGGTGTGGCCTGTTATGCTAATGAGTTCCTGCTGGGTGTGGCCAACTTGGGAGCCAGCCAGAACTCTGTTCCTGTGCGTTCCTGCCCAAAAATAGCCCTGCCTGTCAGGCTAGGGACATTTAATTTTTAAGAATCCTGAACCGCTACACCTGATACTGCCCCTCTCTCTCCCCCCCTTCCCAGACTTTTCCTTAACTGACTGGCTGCAGTCAATGTTCCCTCTAAGCGATGGGGTCTGGTGAGCTGAAATTCTACTTTGTGAGGTACCGGCGTTAAAGTTGTGAGCGAGTGATTTGGCTGCTGCATAAATTAAGTTTGCTCTGGAGCCCTCCTTCCTGAGCTAAGACAAAAATGTGTATGCCAGAGGCTTAAAACCTGTGAGCTGGCTCACACTAACGCAGCTTAGAGGGAACATTGGCTGCGCAGCCTTGAGGACCCTTTCCTGGGAGTAAGCCCCACTGAATACCTTGGAACTTACTTCCAAGGAAGCCTGCTTAGGGTTATTCCCTGAGTCCCTTAGAACTCCGATCCTGTCGACTGTTGTAGCTGTGAGGGAATTAGGATAAGGGTTCCACCACATGTACATAACGGCACAAACGTTCTGTTCCCCCGTTCCATCGGCTGAAGGTGCACCCCACAGGCCAAGCAGTGAGTGCTGCCACCTGATTTATTTGTGATCTGTGGAAGTGGGGAAGTACACTTCCTACCTGCACTGTATTTTAGTTAAGTTTAGAAGCTGTAACTAGCGGCAGTCTGTGCTGGGGCCCTGTCGCCTGCGGGTCGCACACGTCTCCCTGAATGGTGAGAAATGTGGAATTAGGAGTCGTCTCCAATGCTCCCTCTGAGCTGTGAGCAAAAATTCTACTTTGTGAGCTACTGGCAATTAAAAGTTGTGAGCGAGCGATTTGGCCAATGCATCGATTAGTTTGCTCCGGAGCCGTCCTTCCTGAGCAAAGGCAAAAATGTGTGAGCCGGAGGCTAAAAGACTGTGAGCTAGCCTCCCACTGACTCAGCTTAGAGGGAACACTGCTCTGGAGCCCTCCTTCCTGAGCTAAGACAAAGATCTGCAAGTTAGAGGCTAAAGAACTGTGAGCTAGCCTCACACTAACTCAGCTTAGAGGGATCACTGGTCGTCTCCCCCACCCTGAGAAATAAATGCATTATTAATTGGGGTGAATCATTCTGATTCCTTCCTTTCATCTTTCTACAAGTCTAGTCAGTGTCTTAATGTAGAGAACCCTCATTCGGGACTCTCGCGCTAATAATTTTTATCAAATTTAACCAAGGGGGACAGCTGCGTGGACAGGCCCTTCCTCCAGGTGACTAACTTTGTACCATACCAGGAAGAAAACCAGTTAGGCTGCCTGTCTTTCTCAATATAGTAAAGGTAAAGGTTCCCTTGCTCGAAAGCCGGTCGAATCCGACTCTAGGGTTGCGGTGCTCATCTCCGTTTCAAAGCCGAAGAGCCAGCGCTGTCCGAAGACGTTTCCGTGGTCATGTGGCCGGCATGACTAAACATCAAGGCGAACGGAACGCTGTTACCTTCCCACCAAAGTCGTACCTATTTATCTACTTGCAATTTCTTGCTTTCAAACTGCTAGGTTGGCAGGAGCTGGAACTAGAGACAGGAGCTCACTCCCTCATGCGGCACTACTCGGGTCTTGAACTGCTGAACTACTGACCTTCCACAGCCTGCAGTTCAGCGTCTTAACCACTTGAGCCACCGCAGCTCCTTTCTCAATATAATAACACTTTAAAATCAGGAGCACCGTGATGTATTGTAGAGAACATATTAAAAACCAGCAGCATATTAGAGAAGAAAACATAAGTGGTCTGAAAGCATAGGAATGATTGGTTTTTATGGCCACTGCTGTTCTTAACCCAGTTTCCATTCAGTTAAAGGAAACTTGTCATCAGTAGGTTCGGACTGTTTGCAGGACTGGCATTTGCAGGCCCCAGGGCATCTGTAGAAAAGCTGGAGCCCTGAAACGGGACTTACACATTTTTGAAGCATTTTCTTCCTCCTAGTAGACCTAAAATTCTTGGTCTTTGGTCACCATATTCCAGAGGTCTAAGATGAGAATCTCTAGCAGAGAAGGCGAGATAATGGGAGCGTAGATTTGTATTCATGCCACAATTAATACGCCATCAAGGGTTTACAGAAAGGGACTGGACCATCAGCTTTGTACAGCTTCGCGTGCAAAATCGTAACAGCTGATTATCTACAAGGCGTTGTCAGTATGTGCTTGCTCTGGAAATAACAGTACTAAATTTCTTGTCAAGTGTAAGATCAGGGGTGCTTTGAATTTCATGCTGGATGTGTTCAACAGTTGGACATACTGTATTTGAATGAGACGATCGTTTATTTATTTATTACTTTCGATTTATAGCCTGCCTAGCCAGGAACTGGCTCAACTGATCAGATGTGAGCTCATTAATCCAGTCTGTTTGATTGGCAGTGAACAACTGTAATGCCAACCAAACAGGTTTGCACTGGGGGGCGTTTCCCCCAAAACTGCACATGTACAAAGTGCTACCCATCCAAGCAGACTGGCAGCCATTAGCTAAGGACTACTTAAAGGTAAAGGTCTCCCTTGCTCGAAAGCCAGTCAAATCCGACTCTAGGGTTGCGGTGCTCATCTCCGTTTCAAAGCCGAAGAGCCGGCGCTGTCCGAAGACGTTTCCGTGGTCATGTGACCGGCATGACTAAACACCAAGGCGCACTTTCTAAAATGCCTGAATTCTCACTTCAGCCCTTCCAGCCGATGCTACGGAGTCAGAGAAGAAGGAATCCTTCTCTATGTGGTCTTCTTTTCCATAAAAAAGTGTGGGGGGAGGTCGAGTGAGTGTGTGTGTGTGTGAGTATGAGCCCTTCATTCCTCTGAGGAAAAAATAAAAATAAATGGCGCTTGTGAGGATGGCACTCATGAATTAACCTTGGGTTTTGGCCTCTCATCCATTAGAAGTCAGTGTGAAATTCAAATTTTATGAGTGAACATCTGCTGTGACCTTCAGAAGTTAATTTTTAAAAAAAAAAAACATTCTATTTTGTGTTTGTTTTTCTCTTAAATGGGGGAGCAGTGCCCAGTGCCGATTCGTGTGTGTGTGTTGGGGTGCATCCTGTGAGTGGACTTGTTGTCCACGGAAGGAAGACGGGGCTCACCGTCAGGCGCTGTTGGCATGTTGGTAAGTTGAGGATCCTTGGCCGTCACAGAGGCGTCGGGGTCCTCATAGTCCTCTGGTTCCAGCGGCAGGACCCGTTGGCGCAACTGGTCAATGTGGCGTCGCAGTAACTGACCGCCCTCTCCGGAGACCTCGTAGGATCGTGGGCCCGTAACTCTCACGACCCGAGCCGGAATCCACGGTGGCCCCCGTGCGTAGTTTCTCGCATACATGGGATCCTCTGGGAAGAACCCTCTTGCTGCTTCCTGTGACTCGGTGTTGGGTTCTTGTTCAGGGACCCGATCGAGATGAAGGCAATCCAGCCTGGTTGCAGCCCCGTAGCTAGGGAATTCTTTGGGAGGGGGCCTCAGGGGGCCCACCAGCTAATTAAATGAAAGTACAGTGCAGGTGGTAAGTTGGAGCACTTCGGGGGCAGCCTGGGAGGGAGGGGCCCCAGAAGAAACACTAGGGGGCCAGGCCCCGTGGGCCCCATGTTAGCTACGGGCCAGGGCTGTGCCCGGTGGTTGAGTGTGGTGTGGTGCATTGTCCGAAGAGGAACGCGGCCAGCTTATAGTCCCAGTCTTTGGTTTCCAGCCGCCATAGCGCTTCCTTGGTTGTACGAACCATCCTCTCAGCCTGTCCATTTGTCGCGGGGTGGAACAGGGCCGACCTGACATGGTGAATTCCGTAGTATGTCGTGAATTCCTGGAATTCGGTGGAGGTGAAGGCCGATCCGTTGTCGGTGACAAGACTGTTGGGAATGCCCTGGGCACTGAAGATTTTCCACATGACCCAAATGGCGGCCTTCAAGGATTTGGAGGGCACTGGCACAACCTCCAGCCATTTGCTGTAAGCGTCTACTAAGATAAAAAACGGTTGACCTTGAAAAGGGCCCACAAAGTCTAAATGTAAATGGGACCAAGGGCAGCGCGATGCTTCCCAGGCGCGAGCAGGAGCCTGTGGAGGTTCGGGCCGGGAATCTTGGCAGGCTGTGCAGCATTTGACGGTGTCTCGATATCCCTGTCAAGCCCTGGCCTCCAGACATAGCTGTGGGGGAGCACTTTCATCCAGACATTGCACACCACTCTGACTATTGTCTTTGGGCTAAAGTTTCGTGTCTTCGCCTGACCCGACCTCGCACGTGACCAAACTCAGTATACAACAACAAACTTGGCTTCTAAATACTGAACTCAAGCAGGAAGACACATACAGACACCTTTTTTGGTTGACACAGCAACCCTGTGAGGTAAATTAGGCTCAGAGAGGGTGGCTGGACCAAAATGACCCAGCGGCCTCCCATGATGCAACAGGGATTCCAGCCTGGGTCCCACAAATCCTCTTGAACTGGGAGTCGATTTTCAGACTCTTTGCTTTATTTTCTGCTCTGCCCCCCAACCCTGTAGCCTCCTGTGCTTTAGTATTTACTGATGGGCTATGCAGGCGCAAACCTGTACACAGTATTCCCAATGAGGTTGCATCATGAATCTATACAGGGGCCACTGCAGAACACGGGGCTGACACTTCTATTGTGTTCTCTGCCACAACCCCACTAGTGGAGAGCTGAAGCTGGGATTTTTTGTCTCCCTGTGCATCCATTCCTGCTATACCCTCGGGCTGTCATTCCACTCTGTGGTCTCTCATTCCAGTTCCAGAACACTGCTGCTACACCCTGGGGCTGTCATTCCACTCTGGGACCTGTCATTCCAGTCCCTGAACACTCCTGCTACACCTGGGGCTGGCATTCCACTCCGTGGTCTCTCATTCCATTACCTGAACATGCCTGCTACACCCTGGAGTTGTCATTCCACTCCATGGTCTCTCATTCCAGTCCCTGAACACTCCTGCTATAACCTGGGGCTGTCAACTCCACTCCGTGGTCTCTCATTTCAGTCCCTGAACACTCCTGCTACACCTTGGAGCTGTCATTCCACAATGGGGCCTCTCATCCCAGTTCCAGAACACTTCTGGTACCTGCAGGGGCTGTCATTCCTCTCTGGGACCTGTCATTTCAGTCCCTGAACACTCCTGCTACACCCTGGGGCTTGTCATTTCACTCCATAGTCTCTCATTCCTGTCCCTGAACGCTCCTGCTCTACCCTGGGGCTGTCATTCCACTCTGGGACCTGTCATTGTAGTCCCTGAATGCTGCTGCTACACACTGGGCTGTCATTCCACTCCATGGTCTCTCATCCCAGTCCCTGAACACTCCTGCACCACCCTGGAGTTGTCATTCCACTCCGTGGTCTCTCATTCTGGTCCCTGAACACTCCTGCTCCACTCTGGGGCTGTCATTCCACTCCATGGTCTCTGATTTCAGTCCCAGAGTAGTGTATTTGGGCCCAGAGACCCTAATGGGAAATCCATTCTGCATTTTTATTGCCACTCTACTTCTACTGTAATGTATTTTAATGGAGCCCATGCAAGTCAATTGGCATTCTTGTCTCCCATTCTGTCCCCATGGGCTTTCAAGTGTTTCCTATTGTTTCCAATGGGCAATCCTGTCCTTCCTTTGAGTATCTCCGGGCAAAGGCAGCCTAGTCCACGGTGCACTCCAGAAGTAGGTTCCAGACTTTCCCATAGCCTACAGTATGTTGTGCATGGAAATAACTATAGGCAGCATAAATTGACAGACACAAAAGAGAGGGGAACATTTGTTACAAAACAAAAGAGAAAAGAACACTGCAGAGACATATAGCCAGGTCGGGATTCTTTTGAAAAAATGGTAACTGATAACAATGGATGAGAACTATCTGTCAGGGCCGATCTGCATTTAGCATTTGCTCCGTTGTTTTACCAAACCCACACTGGAACAGAAAAAGATGCAGTTCAAAACCACATTCAACTACCCCGGGCCAACACTGTACTGACTGGAGTCACCCCCCACCCCCAATGGCCATAAAACGGCCATAAATCTATGCAGACAGCCACCATAAAACCAGAGATCAAACAAAGTGGAAGCAGCATGCAGTCTGGACACTGCCATAAAATGCGACCCTAAAGTGAAAGTGGCTTGCAATGTAGAGGGGGATTTCTGTTCCAGTGGGGGTTTGGTAGGACAGCGGAGCAAATGCTAGATGTGAAACTAGACCTAAAGCGCCATCTAGTGATGAAAACTTAAATCGACCAAATTGAAAATATTTCCTGAAGTGGTTTGAAAGAGGCATAACTGCAGTATAAATTAAAACACCCGTGGAGACGGCTTTTAAAATGATAGTGGCCGGATCTGCATTTGTCTTTCCCACCAGCGTCCCCGCCTTTTGGCTCCGTCTTCAAAAAAGCTGTCCACGTTTGGTGTCGTTTTCACACCTCAACAGTGCTAGCGTACTTTTGCACATCCATATGTTTATCGTCCTTTCGGGGCAGCTCCACTGTCATTACACCTCTGTACCGCTTTAAAAGGATCTTCTCCAAACAACATTCAAACAAGCATAGAGAAAGATGGCATCACAGCAGCGCGCAACTGATTTAAAAAATGTAAATGCAGTTTTGACCAATGGCTCCCTGCCTCACTCTGTGCAGACTCAGCCTGATGCGGCCACAGCAAGGAAGAAGAAAAGAATGGATTTATACCCTGCCCTTCACTACCCAAAGGAGTCTCAGAGTGACTTCCAAACTCCCTTCCCCTCTCCACTACAGCCACCCTGTGAGGTAGATGGGGCTGAGAGAGCTCTGACAAAAACTGCTCCTTTTTCAAGAACAGCTCTTGTCAGAACTAGAGCTTGCCCAAGGTGATCCACCCAAGTGCAAGCGGAGGAGTGGGGAATCAAACGCTGCTTTCCCAGATTAGAGTCCACACACTTAACCACTACACCAAACTGGCTCTACTTAACCACTACACCAAACTGGCTCTACTTAACCACTACACACCAAACTGCAGCATGGCCTTTCTCTCCTGCTGAGTCTTCTGTGCCCCTAGTCCACCCCAGCACAGACTAACCCCTATGCCTTTGTGACTGTGCAGTTACACTGACCTTTGATCTGCCCTCCTGCCCTGCTCAAAACCTCGCTCTGGCAAAGAAAACGCGGGCCTCCGTCTGTTTATTTTTCTTCCCGATTCCCCCTTCCTCTCCTTCGCCCAAAGTTGTTGTTTTTTTTTTTTGCACGACAGGAACGGTCGTGGTCTGGGCTGCTCTGCACACTGGTACGCCTATGCTGCTGATGTGCCCTGTGGAGTATTCAGCAGACGCCATAAAAACGTTTAAGTCCGCTTAGCGGCACATCTTGGCCCGCGCGCAACCTCGGGCATCGCCTGGGAACGCACGGGGGGCCTTCTAAATTTATGAATGACTCTATTCATGCGGCCCCTCCCACCTTCCCCAAAAGCCCCTCCCCTGGAATGTTTGGAAGGGCGCCACCGTTGCTATTGGCCCACGAGGAGGTTCCTATTGGCTCCTAGCCCGGGAGGTGGGAGGGGCCCCGGGGAAAGATAAATACAGAAACAACGTAGTTGCTTTATGGGTTAGTGAAAGTTGCGCAGGAAAAGGGGCGTGTGAATGTGAGTTTATGGAGATGAGAAATTGTGGGGACGGCTTCGCAGCAGCTCTAGACTCTGGCTATTCCGTCCAGAACCCACGGGAGTTGATTTCGCTGGTTATTCTTTGATTGGATTTCATCATCTTCGTCCAACTTTCTAGCCCTCTTTCTTTCTCTCTCTCTCTCTCATGAAACGGTAATGCGGCTGCCTGCCCTGGCCAGCGTCGCTTTCCTGCTATGCCTCTCTCAGGTGAGTATGTGGTAGCCGACTTCCTCTACTCCGTTTCGCTAATGCCACTGTTGTGCATCAGCCCCCCGCCGCGGAACTCATCCTGAGATGCGATCAGAGGCTTGGAGGGCGCTCACACAAGTCTGCGGCTCTGGCTGACCTGGTGCCTCGGCTGTCTGTGCGGGTCCAGGGCAAATGCTCCCTCTCAGCTATGGAGTCTTGTGAGCAAAAATTCTACTTGGTGAGCAACTGGCATTAAAGTTGCGAGCGAGCGATTTGGCTGCTGCATAAATTGGGTTTGCTCTGCAGCTCTCCGTCCTGAGCAGGTAGAAATGTGTGAGCCGGAGGCTAAAAAACTGCGAGCTGGCTCACACTGACTCAGCTTAGAGGGGACAACTGATCAAGGGGATTGGGTTTCTCCCAGAAGCCTGCGCGCCAACCCGTGCGCACCTGTGCCGGCTAGAGTGGGTGCCTTTGGTGGGGTCCTTCAGCAAGCCGGCTTTCTGGATGTTCTCTAAGCATCGGTAAGTGGTCCAGAATTGGGCCAGATTGTAATGCTCCTCAGATTTGGCCCGATCTGCATCTAGCATTTGCTCCGCTGTCTTACCAAACTCACACTTGGAACAGAAATTCCTGTCTACATTGCATGCCACTTCCGCTTTGATTGAGTGTCGCGTTTTATGGCAGTGTCCAGACGGCATGATGCTTTCGCTTCATTTGATCTCTGGTTTTATGGTGGCTGGCTGTATAGATTTATGGCCGTTTTATGGCCATTGGGGTGGTGGCTCTGCAGTCACTAGAAGAAGAAGAGAAGAAGAGATTGGATTTATACCCCACCCTTCACTTGAGAGTCTCAGAGCAGTTTACAATCTCCTTTCTCTTCCCCTCCCCACAACAGACACCCTGTGAGGTAGGTGGGGCTGAGAGAGCTCTGACACGAACTGCTCTTTCAAGAACAGCTGTGCCAGAGCTTGTGACTGACCCAAGGTCACACCAGCAGGTGCAAGTGGAGGAGTGGGGAATCAAACCTGGTTCTCCCAGATTAGAGTCCGCGCACTTAACCACTACACCAAACCCAGTTCTCCCAGATTAGACTCCGCACACTTAACCACTACACCAAATGGGCTCTCTTACACCAAACTGGTTCTCTCTCACACCAAACTGGCTCTCGCTACAGTGTTGGCCTGGGGGAGCTGAATGTGGTTTTGAACTGCATCTTTTTCTGTTCCCGTGTGGGTTTGGTAAAACAACGGGAGCAAACGCTAAATGCAGATTGGCCCTTTAAGTCCGGTGGAGTTGTTCCATACTGGGGGAGACCAGGAATAGAACCACCCCATCGAATGTAAGGTGAGGTTTTATTTTTGGATTCCGGGGGTTGCCGTGCTACCGACGCTTTGGACCCAGTGCCTCTGTGGCGGGCGCTTTGATCCTGGCGAGGATTTGATTACTGGGATTTACTTGGGATGGGGGGGGAAATGCTAGGACTCCATGGCATGCAGCGCCATGTAGGAAACTATTTTGGTGTCGCCTATTTAAAACAAACTTAAAAAAAAAAAAAGCTAGGCGGGCGCGGGTCAGTCAATATTCCTCTGGTAGGGACGAAAATGCCCAGGCTAGCCCGATCGATCTCGTCAGACCTCGAAAGCTAAACAGGGTCGGCCCTGGCGACAATTTGGACGGGAGAGCCCGAACGAATACTAGGGGACTCAGTGTTCCCTCTAAGCTGAGTTAGTGTGAGCTACCGCACAGTTTTTTAGCCTCCGGCTCACACGTTTTTTGGCTTAGCTCAGGAAGGAGCCCAGAGAGTGATTAACACCTGGAATTCACTGCCACAGGAGGTGGCGGCAGCTACAAGCATGGACAGTTTCAAGAGGGAATTAGATCAACATATGGAGCAGAAGTCCATCAGTGGCTATTAGCCACAGGGTATAGATGGGAACTCTCAGTCTGGGGCAGGTGATGCACTCTATTCTTGGTGCTGGGAGGGGGCAGCAGTGGGAGGGGGCTTCTAGTGTCCCTGGCCCCGCTGGTGGACCTCTTGATGGCACCTGGTATTTTTGGTCCCTGTGTGACACAGAGTGTTGGACTGGATAGGCCATTGGCCTGATCCAACATTGGCTTCTCTTATGTTCTTATGTCTGGGGCAAGTGATGCTCTGTTTTCTTGGTGTTGGGGGGCAACAGTGGGAGGGCTTCTGGTGTCCTGGCCCCACTGCTGGACCTCCTGATGGCACCTGCTATTTCTGGCCACTGGGTGACACAGAGTGTTGGACTAGATGGGCCATTGGCCTGATCCAACATTGGCTTCTCTGATGTTCTTATGGTGGCTCCAGAGCAAACTAACTTATGCAGCAGCCAAATCGCTGGCTCTCAACTTTAATGCCAGTGGCTCACGAAGTAGAATTTTTGCACACAAGCCGCCACAGCTTAGAGGGAACATTGCTAGGGGTGTGTGATGCGGAGACAGGCAATGACAAACCACTTCCAAATATCTGTTGTCTTGCAAAACCCAACGAGGTCGCCATAAGTCAGCTTGCAGAACCAAGGAAAGGGGAGCTCCTAGCCTAGGCCATCCGGAGTGGATGAGGTTTCTCCACCAAAAGCCTGTTTTTGTCGTCCCCCCTCTGTAGATGGGAATCTGGAAGGACTTTGTTGGTGCACTGAACTAATGTTCCCTCCAGGGCTTTTTTTGTAGAAAAAGCCCAGCAGAAACTCATTAGCATATTACGCCACACCACTGACAGCACGGCTCATTAGCATGTTAGGCCACGCTCCCATGTTACCAGAAGTGTGGTCATCCAGCCACACCCACCTTTTGCTTCTTATTCTGTTTACCTTGTTGGTTGTCAAAACCCAGGGCTTTTTTTGGAGCAGGAACTCCAAAAGGCCACACACCCCAAATGTAGCCAGTCCTAATGAGTTTCTGCTGTTGGGTGTGGCCTATTATGCTAATGAGTTCCTGCTGGGCGTGGCCAACTCGGGAGCCAGCCGGAACTCCGTTCCTGTGCGTTCCTGCCCCAAAAAGAGCCGTGGTTCCCTCTAAGCTGTGGAGTCTGGTGAGCAAAAATTCTACTTTGTGAGCTACCGGCATTAAAGTTCTGAGCAAACGATTTGGCTAACTGCATCAATTAGTTTGCTCTGGGGGCCATCCTTCCTGATCCAAGACAAAAATCTGGGAGCTGGAGGCTAAAAATCTGCGAGCCAGCTCACATTAGCTCAAGCTTAGAGGGAACACTGCTCGGAACTCTTCCTTGCTGCTTGTGGGATAATATTCTCTCGGGCCCAGCAAATGACCCTGCTGCCCCATTCGCTCTGCCTCTCCAGGTATCTTGCCGCTGCCCCTCCACGTGCCGTTGCCCCCCGGGCCTGCCTCGCTGCCCTCCCGGCGTCAGCTTGGTGCTGGATAACTGTGGTTGTTGTCAAGTGTGTGCCCGGCAGCTCAACGAAGACTGTGACACGCTGGCGCCCTGTGATCCCCACAAAGGCCTGGAGTGCAACTTTGGAGCCGACCCCTTGGCGAGCAGCGGCATCTGTTGGGGTAAGGGAAGTACCGAGGGCAAGAAGGGCCTTTGCGCTGTCCCTCGGCACCCCAGAGCAGCTGTAACGTACCGGTGTGGCTTCTGCAAGGTTCATAGATTGCTCTGCTGGTTAACTTTCCCCCCGGTTAATTTAGTGAGGGTTTTATCCAGGGTAGTCGTTCGTTCAACTTTGCAATGCCTTTACAAGATTTGTATCTCTTACCTCGGAATCCCTATGATGAGACAATTCTAAATCCAAGTCACAGCAGTGCAATGTGGCTGTGGAGAAAGCTAATGCAATCTTAGGATGCCTTGTGTCCAGATCACGGGAGGTGGTATTTCCGCTCTGTTCTGCTATGGTCAGGCCTCACCTGGAGTCCTGTGTCCAGTTTTGGGCACCACACTTTAGGAAGGATGTTGACAAGCTCAAGCGTGTCCAGAAGAGGGCGACCAGGATGGTGAGAGGGTTTTAATCCAAGTCTTACGAGGAAAGGCTGACAGAGTTGGGTATGTTTAGCCTGGGAAAGAGAAGGCTTAGAGGGGACATGAAGGCAGTCTTCAGGTATCTGAAGGGCTGTCATGTAGAAGATGGAGCAGATCTATTCTCTCTTGCTCCAGATTGCAAGACTAGATCAAATGGGTGGAAATGACAAGGGAGTCGTTACCGGCTAGATATCATGAGAAGCTTCCTAAGTGTAGGAGTGGTTGAGCAGTGGAACAGTCTGCCTCGGGAGGAGTGGTGGATGCTCCTTCCCTGGATGTTTTCAAGTGGAGGCTGGACGACCATCTTTTGGGTATGTTGTAGGTATGTAGGGCTATTTTTCAGCTATGCTCCTGCAGAGTGCAGGGGGTTGGACTAGATGACCTGCGAGGTCCCTTCCAACTCTAACATTCTATGATTCTGTGATAAATGCAAAAAAAGATATCGTGCTGGATGAATGCTAGGACGGTTTTGAAGGTCATTAATCGGGTTGCCATAAGTCTGAAGTGACTTGACAGTACTTAACACTGTCTGTTGTGGGGAGGGGAAGGGAAGGGAGTTTGTAAGCCGCTCTGAGACACCTTTGGGCAGTGAAGGTCAGGGTATAAATCCAATCTCTTCTTCTTCTTCTAATCTGGGAGAACCGGGTCTGATTCCCCACTCCTCCACTTGCACCTGCTGGATGACCTTGGGCAAGCTGTAGTTCTGATAAGAGCTGTTCTTGAAAAAAGAGCAGCTTCTGTCAGAGCTCTCTCAGCCCCACCTACCTCACAGGGTGTCTGTTGTGGGGAGAGGAAGGGAAAGGAGTTTGTAAGCCACTCTGAGACACCTTTGGGTAGTGAAGGGCGAGGTATAAATCCAATCTCTTCTTCTTCTCTTCTTATTTAGTAGTGAAATGAGGTGCTCCGTTGAACCATAACTGGGGAAAACAACTTTAATTTAATATATTACCTGGTCCCTGATAATGTTCCCATGCATTTAATACAACGTCAGCTTAGGATCTCGCAATGTGTCCTTGCTTTGGAGCTCTTGCGGTGACCACCCTACCTGTGCCCCACTAGAAAGTGTGAGAAGCCTGCTCATAGCTCCACGGGAATCCATGTGCTAAGGTGAGAGCAACTGGGAAACAGGCTGAGGCGCTACAAGAGAGGAAGACCCAGGCCGGGTCTCAATAGACCTCGGTCTCACTGAGTTTCCACTGGGTTCTGCTACCAGCCGAAGTCTCCCCAGTTCCAGCACAGACCTAGGTCGAATCTGCATTCGTCTTTCCCACCGGTGTTCCAGCCTTCTGACTCCGTTTTGAAAAAAGCTGTCTACATTTACTTTCGTTTTCGCACTTCAACAATGCAAGCATACTTTTGGCATGTCTGCATATGTTTATCGCTCTCTCATGATGGCTCCACTGTCGTTGCGCCGCCACACCGCTTTAAATGAATCTTCTCCAAACCGCTCTTCCAACAAGCATAGAGAAAGACGGCGTCACAGCAGCACGGAACTGATTTAAAAATGCAAATGCAGATTCGACCCTAGACTGCTGCAAGCTGATCCTAGCCCACGAGAGCGCTTCACATCCTGTTTTCACACAGCTATTTAAAGCTCAAAACACTCCTCTCTAGTTGACACGGCCCCTAGCAACTCTGCTCTGCCGGCCAATAATAGGTGCCTTACTCCCGCTTTTCGTGCTGGGGCTACAGGCCCGATCCACCGCTGCAGACTATATAAAGCCTTGTTGATACAGATTCCTCCTAGTTTGGCCCGGGGTTTTGTCTTGGGGGAGAACGGGATATGACCTGCAAGGTCCTTTCCAACTCTAACATTCTGTGATTCTATGAACTGACCTCAGGTCTTCTGTGATCTGTTTGGCTATTGTTTATTTATTTATTATGGGATTTATACCCCGCCCTCCCCGCAAAGCAGGCTCATTGTTGCTTTCTAATGACCGTGAAGGTTATGCGGCAAGCGGATGGAGGACTGCCGGGTTGACCTTCAGAACATTTGGACACCAAGGCCTTTCTTGCACGGTAGTTTTGCCCAACACGATCCCATGATACTTGGACACAATCCCTATGCCTTTAGTTGCACATCCTCACGTCTGAGAATATTGTTTATTCGACTCCTAAGACAGAATAACGTACGTCAGTACATCTTTCCTCTTGCCCTTCCTACTTCCTAGCCAAACAAGAAGGCCGGACCTGCGAATACAATGGCCGCATCTACCAGAACGGGGAGAATTTTCAGCCCAGCTGCAAACATCAGTGCACCTGCATTGACGGGGCCGTGGGCTGCCAGCCTCTGTGCCCCTCGGAGCTGCCTCTGATCTCGCCGGGATGCTCCAGCCCCCGGCTCCTTAAGGTACCCGGTCAGTGCTGCAAGAAGTTTGTGTGCGGCGAAAGTCTCAGGAAGTATGGAGGGGTGACCTTGGAGTATGACTGGCACGGAGAGGCCAATGGCAACGAGTTGATCTATGCGGGCAAAGGTGGACACTGGAAAAACCTGCCAGGTAAGTGGGCTGGGCGGAGGGATGCACAGTATTTGTGCTGGCGGGCGGCTGTTACTGAAGCTTTGTCAAGGGGATGCTTTCAGTCTCCTTTGCTATGTTAACATGGTTAAAAGTCTCAGAGTCTGTGTATTTGAAGTTCTCTGAAAACCTTTCAAAGGAAATCGTACAGGCAGTCATGTCTTTTTTTATAGTGGTGTTTTGGAAATCTGAGCCTTGCATGATGTATGCTAGGGAGGATTATTTACTGTTTATGAATACTTTCTCTTGACACCCCCCCCCCGAATGACAGCAGCACATGTGAAAGGGATCTGGGTGCTCTGGTTGATCACAAGCTCAACATGAGCCAGCGGTGCGATGTGGCTGTGAAGAAAGCTAAAGCAATCTTAGGATGCATTAACGGAAGCCTTGTGTCCAGATCACGGGAGGTGGTCGTTCCGCTCTATTCTGCTCTGGTCAGGCCTCACCTGGAGTGCTGTGTCCAGTTTTGGGCACCACACTTTAGGGAGGATGTTGACAAGCTCGAGCGTGTCCAGAAGAGGGCGACCAGGATGGTGAGCGGGTTGGAATCCAAGTCTTTTTTAAAAAAAAAAAAAAAAATTTAAGGGCCCCCCAAAGAGGCATTTTTATTATTTTTCCACCAATGAAATGACTACCACATTACACAACATAATAGACAACACACCGAACACATAACAATACACACTACACAACAAAAGACAACCACAACATTAAACATTCACGGGGGGGTACAATTCTCATCACATCGCATCCGATTTTACCCCTCCCACCTTACCGATCTAAGTATTATACCATTGCTTCTGTATCCATTAATTCTGACTTTCTAACTTGGAATCCAAGTCTTACGGGGAAAGGCTGAAAGAGTTGGGTATGTTTAGTCTGGGAAAGAGAAGGCTTAGAGGGGACATGATTGCAGTCTTCAAATATCTGAAGGGCTGTCGTGTAAAAGATGGAGCAGATCTATTCTCTCTTGCTCAGGATTGCAGGACTAGATCTGATGGGTGGAGATTACAAGGGAGTCGTTACCAGCTGGATATCAGGAGAAACTTCCTAACTGTCAGAGTGGTTGAGCAGTGGAACAGTCTGCCTCGGGAGGTGGTGGATGCTCTTTCCCTGGATGTTTTCAAGCGGAGGCTGGACGACCATCTTTTGGGTATGTCGTAGGTATGTCGGGCTATCTTTCGGCTCTGCTCCTGCAGAGTGCAGGGGGTTGGACTAGATGACCTGCAAAGTCCCTTCCAACTCTAACATTCTATGATTCTATGAATGCACTGTACAGTAGAGAGTTGCATGAGGCAACTGCCTAGTGGAAATCTCCATGGTAAGAAAACAGCCGCTTCCACTTGCTGGTAGTGAAAAGAATAATCTATTAGGTTGACATCTCTGGATGTTTCTGAGACAGTTATACTGCAGGGCTGAAAAGCCGTCTGCTTACCGTGCGACAATGCCGTTTGATGATGGGTCTGTTCCTTAAACTGCTTTGTGGCAATATTTCATTCGGGAGATATTGGCAAGGTGTTAATTCTGTTAACGTCTCTCAAATTAGGTCTGCATTGATGGTGCCAGGGAGGGGGGGCATAGCAGCCCTGTCATCCAAGTATTTGCCTGTGTATATCCTCAGGGGGAGGTCAGAAATATCCCTGTGTGGCCTCAGATTAGGCAACGGGCTACTCCTGACCGGCTGCTAATGTGTCAGTTTGGCAGCTGTGTTTTTCCTCCTGGAGGTGGTCTGCGAGATCTGCCATCCGATCGCTTTTCGGGCTGTTACTAGAACATTGCCGTTCTCCTTTCCCAGCTACCCTCTTGGTAGGACCCGATGGTACCTTGTGCCACCTCCACCTGCCCGTAATCCTGCGCATGCCACTCTGAAAAGTGGTTTTGAGAAGATGTACATGCAGGCGCTCAAAAGCAAGTTTCCTTCAAGGGCAGGAAGGGGAGAGCCGGCAATGTGTTGGGACGTGGGAGACTCGTCTCAGTGGGGGGGGGGGAGAGACGCTGAACAAAAATAGGGGTAAGTGTGGGAGTAGCCCTTTGCCTTTTTTGAGATCTTAACGCTCCTAAGGGGCATGAAATGTGATAGCTGACTTGCATGTGTTTTGGTTCCCCGGCTGTTATTTCTTCTAAGCATGATTGCAGCCAGGGGTCATTTCGTGGAAAAAGAGGTGCTGGAGCTTATTAGCACAGCTCATTAGCATAACTAATTTGCATATGCCGCACTCCCTGACCTCACCAGAAGTGTGTCAGAAGGCAACACTCAGGCTCCATCCCTAGGGACTGTCTTTCCACTCTGGGGGCTGTCATTCCAGTCCCAGAGTAGCCTATCTGGGCCCAGGAGGAATACTACACGTGCTGCTTTGCACTCCTGCTGGGGGCGGGGGTTGCCGCCACCTGTGCTTCTAACTGCCGGAGCTCCGCTCCTGTGCGCTCCTGCTCCAGATGACCCCTGATTGTAGCTATAAGGGCAGGATCAAAAAGCATTCTCAGAAGAAGGCGATTCTCCTGTCCTCTAAGCAATGTCTGTGTTGCTCACAATCTTAATTAATTGTAGGGAAGGTGTTACTGCTACCCTCACATCCTGTTTAGTGGTTGTATTGCAAAGTTTGGCAGGAAGGGGTTTTCTTCCCTGAAGATAGGTTGTGCCCCCTACTGAGATATTGGGAAGGAAGGATTTGATCAGCAAATATTGCTTTGGTCCAAATGTACTTGATGGTTTCCCTAAAGATTCCTGCCATAGCCAAGGCATTATCCAGTCCACTGGGCACCCCTTGTTACCTTTCCTTGCCTTCCCCTCCGATTCCTACTCAGCATATGGGTTTGTCTTCACATCTTCCTGCCATTCGTATTGTGAATTGTGTAGCTAATCAGGAGGCAGAGAGATAGGCCTGTGTCATAAAGAGAGACCTGCCAGATCAGACCAAAGGCCAGCCTCGTCTCACATTGGCTGAGTTCAGACTGGCCATTTGCCCGGCTATAGCCACGTTTCAGCGACGTTTTAAAAGCGGATCAAAGGGGGCGTTCACACAGGCACATCTGCCTAGCGTTCCCCGCCCGTAGGCAACCCGTGCTGTTCCGCTTCGCTCCCGCATTTAATAGATACCTCGTAAAAGTGGTAGCAAATCCCCGAAGAGTGCAGAAGTCCATCAGTGGCTATTAGCCACAGGGTATAGATGGGAACTCTCAGTCTGGGGCAGGTGATGCACTCTATTCTTGGTGCTGGAGGGGGCAGCAGTGGGAGGGCTTCTGGTGTCCTGGCCCCACTGCTGGACCTCCTGATGGCACCTGGTATATTTTGGCCGCTGTGTGACAGAGTGTTGGACTAGATGGGCCATTGGCCTGATTCAACATTGGCTTCTCTTATGTTCTTATGCCTTTATGCCACGTTTGTCTGCTTCCCGGCAGCGTGAATGCTACGCGGAAAAGCCGGGAGCGACCCACGTTGCTCATAAGGGAGCAGCGATATGATTGGCTGTGCTCCGCTCTACAGCCCAATGCGGTGCCGGTGCAGCGGACTCCTCCCCAAATCGACCGGATGCCTATGTGTGTATGGGCACCTGAGTGCTCATACTCACATAGGCATCCAGCCGATTTACCAGGAAAAAGCCGTCTACAGCTGCGCCTCCAGGCCAGCAGTCTGAACGTTCCTGCGTGCCTCCTCCCGGTAAGCTCCCACATCAGTCCGAGCTGTGTGACCGGGAAACCCCGGAACAGTTTGTTCCAGGGCTTTTTTCCCACGACTGGCTCCCGCTGCAAATTGCCCGTCCATCCTCAGCCATTCTGTTTCCAGCGGTGATCAGGCAGATGCCTCTAGGAAGCACACGGCAAGACAGGAAGCCAGTTGTCTCTCCCCCGTTTTGTCTTTAGTATCTGGTGTTCAGAAGCACCTGGTTGTTCTGCATTTGTCTGATTCTTTGTTTGGCTCCCTTCCCAAGCTCACTAGAAGTGGGAGGGCTTCTAGTGTCCTGGCCCCACTGCTGGACCTCCTGATGGCACCTGGTATATTTTGGCCGCTGTGTGACACAGATTGTTGGACTGGATGGGTCATTGGCCTGATTCAACATTGGCTTCTCTTATGTTCTTATGTTGTCTTGCACAGGTTCCAGAAGTACTTAGAATCATAGAATCTTAAGAGTTGGAAGGGACCTTGAAGGTCATATAGTCCAACCCCCTGCACTCTGCAGGAGCACAGCCGAAAGATAGCCATACATACCTAAAACATACACAAAAGTTGGTCATCCAGACTCCGCTTGAAAACGTCCAGGGAAGGAGCATCCACCATCTCCCGAGGCAGACTGTTCCACTGCTCAACCACTCTTACAGCTAGGAAGTTTCTCTTGATATCTAGCTGATAACGACTCCCTTGTAATCTCCACCCATTAGCTCTAGTCTTGCAATCCGGAGCAAGAGATAATAGATCTGCTCCATCTTCTACATGACAGCCCTTCAAATACTTGAAGACCGCCATCATGTCCCTCTAAGCCTTCTCTTTCCCAGGCTAAACAGACCCAACTCTGTCAGCCTTTCCTCATAAGACTTGGATTCCAACCCTCTCACCATCCTGGTCGCCCTCTTCTGGACACGCTCGAGCTTGTCGACATCCTTCCTAAAATTTGCTCATTGTTTCCTTCACGGGTGGAGTGGTGATATAACAGGGCTTTCCCTTCTCTCTGCAGTGTGGAGGCCACTCTTCCAGGCTTACGTGTCAAAACAGCGGCGCAAGTGCTTGGCTCAGGCCACAGCCTGGTCACCGTGTTCCAAGAGCTGTGGCTTCGGCATCTCCACCCGTGTTACTAGTGACAACCCCCAGTGCAAACCGATCAGAGAGACCCGACTGTGTCAGATCAGGCCCTGCGGGCAACCCGATTTGACCAAGCTAAAGGTAACCAAATGATGTAAGCTGGAAAGGAAAGAGGGAGTAGAAAGAATACCAAAGGCGTAAGGTCTCATCTGAGGAAACCTTGAGTGAAACGGTCCATCGAGCGCTGTGCCGTCGGAAAGACTGCCACAGGAGGTGGTGGCAGCTACAAGCATAAACAGTTTCAAGAGGGAATTGGATAAACATATGGAGCAGAAGTCCATCAGTGGCTATTAGCCACAGGGTATAGATGGGAGCTCTCAGTCTGGGGCAGGTGATGCACTCTATTCTTGGTGCTGGAGGGGGCAGCAGTGGGAGGGCTTCTAGTGTCCTGGCCCCACTGCTGGACCTCCTGATGGCACCTGGTATATTTTGGCCGCTGTGTGACAGAGTGTTGGACTAGATGGGCCATTGGCCTGATTCAACATTGGCTTCTCTTATGTTCTTAAAGAAAAACGTGAGAGCGATTGACTTCAAAGAAAACACCTTTACGACTCGTTATGCACTGCCTTAAAGAAGATTTTTTTTTTCCTAACAAGATTTAGTCGTCACATTACGGTTGTTTTTCTTTACAAAGCTCAGCCTGTCCCGTGATCTCTCATACTTGACTAAACTCCCGGTGAGGCCTGCAATTCTTCCACAATTACAGCTGATCTCCAGATCTGCCATTCCCCTGGGTAAACCCTGTAATCTCCCTGCTGAGTTCTCTTCCCAAACTCGGGCCTCCCCAAGCTGTGTCCCCAAAATCTCCAGGAATTTCCCAGCCCACAAGTAGCAACCATATTACAGCCACAATTCAGCTCTTGAGAATGGGATCTATGCCATGAATATCTAAAAATGTGAGCTGGCGACAGTCAGGAAAAACAGGAGAAATGAGAGCTAAGGCTTATTAAGTGTTCACGAATATGGCCTGTAAAAGGTAAAGGTCTCCCTTGCTCGAAAGCCAGGCGAATCCGACTCTAGGGTTGCGGTGCTCATCTCCGTTTCAAAGCCGAAGAGCCAGCGCTGTCCGAAGACGTTTCTGTGGTCATGTGGCCGGCACGACTTAAACACCAAGGCGCACGGAATGCTGTTATGGCCTGTAAAGTAAAGGCAAGGTTCCCTTGCTCGAAAGCCAGTCGAATCCGACTCTAGGGTTGCGGTGCTCATCTCCGTTTCAAAGCCGAAGAGCCAGCGCTGTCCGAAGACGTTTCCATGGTCATGTGGCCGGCATGACTAAACACCAAAGCGCACGGAACGCCATTACCTTCCCACTGAAGTGGTACCTATTTATTTACTTGCAATTTCTTGCTTTCGAACTGCTAGGTTGGCAGGAGCTGGAACTAGAGACGGGAGCTCACTCCGTCATGCGGCACTCTCGGGTCTCGAACTGCTGAACTACTGACCTTCCACAGCCTGCAGTTCAGTGTCTTAACCACTAGAGCCACCGCAGCTCCATGGCCTGTAGGGTTAGGCAAAATGGGAGTCGAAAGAGGTCGGCTCCCCCGCAACCCCAATTGTACAACGCAATATGCTTTTTTCAGCTTCAGATTAGCTTCACAGCCTTCCTAGCGCCCCTTTTCTCAATTATCGGAGACCCCATGTGCTGTGCTAAATGCTTCCCTCTCTTTTCTTTCAGAAAGGCAAGAAGTGCCTGAGGACCCACAAGGTGCCGGAACCGGTGAGGTTCAGCTACGCCGGCTGCAAGAGCCCACGCCGTTACCGGCCCAGCTATTGTGGGGCGTGCCTGGACGGACGTTGTTGCATACCCTCGCGCGCCCGCACGCTGAGCGTATCCTTCCGTTGCCCGGATGGGAGTTTCTTCTCCAAGAACGTCATGGTGATCCACACCTGCCAGTGTGGCCCAGCGCATTGCTGACTGCCCAGGGATGCCGCTATGGGCCCCCCAGTACCAACTCTACGGGGACATTCACAAGCTCCTGGAGTAACAGAGTCTGCTAGGGGGCTCGTGAGCCAAGCTGGGCTCTGTGATGGCTTTGGTCACCCCATGGACTTGAGGCCCCTCTGCTAGAGAGCCGGGACACCCTATAGTTCCCCTGCTGGCTTGCGTACAAATGCTACTAAAATACTGTATTTTGGAGGTGCACAAATCTCCCCAGTATTTGGGGAATGCTCTATGTGGTGCTGGGAACCTGTATATTTAACTATGTGAGGAATGGATCTCCGGGTAATGGGGTTAGTCTCTTACTTCAGTCCAGGTAGGCTCAGGCTGGAACTGGGCCTGGGGAGAATAGGGGGAGAGGCAACCAAAGAAATCTTCCCATCGCCGCAATTCCATGTTCTTGGCCCTATGGTGCTGGGAAGCAGAAGGAAGCGTAGCTTTGCAGAATGACCAGAATGGGCTGCCAAACTGCAAGCCGGTCAGACCTCTGGTATCCTGAAGGTACTACGATAGAAAAGAACAAAGTTGCCCTCCAGGCAAATAGACCTCAACTGAACTGGAAAGTAAATCTCCTGCAATGCCTCCAAAGTAACTATAATCTCCCCTAGACTGGGTTCAGAGTAGCCCCATGAGGCCTGGTTCACTCATGCAGGCAGAGGTCATTTCGTAGAAAAAAGAGGTGCGGGAGCTCATTAGCATAACTCATTAGTATAACTTATTTGCATATGCCACACCACCTGACATCACCGGAAGTGTGTCAGGAGGCAACACCCACCGCTCAGGCTCCATTGGACTGTTTTGGATTGCTAGCTATTGGGGGAGGGAGGGACGTGCAGATCTGTCCTCACAGAGGAGGGAGAGCTTTGTACCTGAATAAAACTTGGTCTTAAAGGTGCCACTGGATTGTTTTGGACCGGGGGGCCGGGAGGGGGCTCTGCAACTTACCTGAATGCTTCTTGCTCTAACTGAGGGCTGCTGGGAGCAGGGGGTGGGGCTCGTTGCATGTGCCCGCCCCCTGGGGTCTTTACTGCCGGAGCTCCGCTCCTGTGCGCTCCTGCAGGAAATGACCCCTGTATGCAGAAGAAGGAGATGAGAATGTGTGTGTGGGGAGTCCTAAGGCAGTGGAATGGGGGCCAGTTTGGTGTAGTGGTTAAGTCTGTGGACTTTAATCTGGGAGAACCAGGTTTGATTCCCCACTCTTCCACTTGCACCTGGCTGGATGACCTTGGGCAAGCTGTAGTTCTGATAAGAGCTGTCCTTGCAAAAGAGCAGTTTCTGTCAAGAGCTCTCTCAGCCTCACCGACCTCACAGGGTGTCTGTTGATGAGAGGGGAAGAGAAAGGAGTTTGTAAGCCGCTCCGAGACACCTTTGGGTAGTGAAGGGCGGGGTATAAATCCAGTCTCCTCTTCTTAGAATCTGGATGGAGACAGAAGGGATTTTTGCCTACCAAGGCTTTTGCTTGGCCATTGGAAATCTAATTAGCTGTACAGATTTTTAAAAGGTTACATTGATAGCAGCGACCACCACAGCACAAGGAACTTTACTTGTGTGACTGAAAGTCAGCTGGAGGAACGCAAGAAAACATTTTAAAACAATGTATTATTTTTTAAAAGGCACCCGGTTAAACAACGCTTCTGCCTGAAATGCTGAAGAGTTACTATTAGGATTATGCCTAACCTCAGTCCCTGATACTCTGCAGCTGGGGCCTCCCCCTGCGGCGGCCATTTTGTGATTATGCCCACCCACCCCGTGTCAGCATTCCAAAGGTGGCCACAGGCTCAAAAAAAGATCTACTCAGGCTCCGATCACACGCACAATTAGCCACGCGAGAGGGACGAATGCCAGGTGGATTTTAATGGGCGCGATCACATGGACACATCTGGCGAGCGTCCCACCCCCAACCCGTACTGCCCAGCCGAAACTGCGGAGTAAAAAACTACCTCAGAAAGTCCAGTAGCAAATTGTTTGCAAATTGTATGCGCCCATGCGCTCATGCGCCCATACACACATAGACATCCAGCCGATTTACCAGGAAAAAGCCATTTACAAGTCAAGTTTATTAGTACGGTCAAGCGACCAGCCAAAAAAAGCAGTTTACAGCCGCGCCTCCAGGCCAGCAGTCTGAACGCTCCCGCGTGCCTCCTCCCCTATGCTCCCGCATCAATCCGAGCTGTGTGACCGGGAATTGTTCCGGGGCTTTTTTGCCACGACTGGCTCCCGCTGCAAATTGCCAGTCTGTCCTCAGCCATACTTCGCCCCATCCAGCGCTCTCCGGAGGGACCGGAAGTCGCATTTTCAGTCTGACAGTTACATTGGAGAGCCCTCTACTGGATAAAATTGGTACTTGCCAGCAACCTTCTCGGCTTTTCAACCCCGGTCAGTTTGAAGTGCAATGAATGCTCAGCTGCTGCAACTGTGTTGGGGGAGGAGAGTTGGAGGGAAGCCAACCAACTTGCCTCAAGGTAAACGGCATATTCTTAGGATGGAAACTGCTAATGTATCATAGCTGAGGACAGGTCAGCGCTTTCGAGCATTGCCACAGTGCTACCGTTCTCATAGGTTGCAGGCACATGTGCGCCATCTTTTTAAAGGGGAGGTGAGGCATAGCAACAAGCATGCACGCGGAGTGAAGCTACACCCACGCCCCTTTACTTTCAGACGTGGCATAATATGTCTGATTTTGAATCAGGGTCGTTTCCTGTAAACATTAACATGCAGGGAGCAGGATGCTTTGAAGCAGACAGGGCCTGTAATCCTTAATTATCACTCAGTAGCTGAGCTCCTGCCAACCTAGCAGTTCGAAAGCAAGAAATTGCAAGTAGATGAATAGGTACCACTTCGGTGGGAAGGTAACAGCGTTCCGTGCGCCTTGGTGTTGAGTCATGCCGGCCACATGACCACGGAAACGTCTTCGGACAGCGCTGGCTCTTCGGCTTTGAAACGGGGATGAGCACCGCAGCCCTAGAGTCGGATTCGACTGGCTTTCGAGCAAGGGAACCTTTAGCTGAGCTCCATCTCAGATTGGCTTTCTCCTTTCTCCCCTTTCCCCTCCCCTCTTATCAGACAGTGAGATGTTACTCCCCTCACTGAGATTTTACGCCATCTTTAACCTGTATTGTTAGTGATATTTATATATTTTATTGTATTTATTGTAACTGTGTGTTAGAACCATAAAGTTCTGAATGTTTTTATCAGGGCTGTGGTGGCTCAAGTGGTTAAGACCAGTATTCCCTCTAAGCTGAGTGAGTGTGAGCTAGTTCACAGTTTTTTAGCCTCCAGCTCACACATTTTTGTCACTGCTCAGGAAGGAGGGCTCCAGAGCAAACTAATGTATGCAGTGGCCAAATCGCTCGCTCACAACTTTAATGCCAGTAGCTCACAAAGCAGAATTTTTCCTCACAAGACTCCACAGCTTAGAGGGAACATTGGTTAAGACACTGACCTGCGGACTGGAAGGTCAGTAGAGCAGCAGTTCGAGACCCGAGTGCCGCGTGACAGAGTGAGCTCCCGTCTGTGGCCCCAGCTCCTGCCAACCTAGCAGTTCGAAAGCAAGGAATTGCAAGTAGATCAATAGGTACCGCTTCGGTGGGAAGGTAACGGCGTTCCGTGCGCCTTGGCGTCTAGTCATGCCGGCCACGTGACTGTGGAAACGTCTTCGGACAGCGCTGGCTCTTCGGCTTGGAAACGGAGATGAGCGTCGCATCCCTAGAGTCGGATTCTACTGGCTTTCGAGCAAGGGAAACCTTTACCTTTACTAGTTGGACTTAGGACTTTCATTCTGCAACCTCTCATTCATTTTTGCTCCTTTTTTCTCTAACACTTTGGCAATTTTTGTGCTGAACGTTACCTGGACTTTTGTATCTATCTGGTATGCAATATTTATATTTAGGTGGGGGACAGGTGGGGAGGTAAGGAAGTGGGAGCAGAGGGAGGGCCAGTAGATTCAGGGGGCTTCGCCTTGCCTGGAGAAAGAGCCAAAGAGGGCGGGAAGCAGGGGGGCCAGGAGGGGAGGCAATGGGATTTTCCCTCCCTCGCGAGTCCCCGCAGGCTTACCATTTTCAGCCATCCTCAACAGACTAAAAGGTGGCCGCTGAGACTGCATCATCGGCTGCACTCGCACATCGCCGAGAATGGTTGGAAAGGAAGAAACAGGCTGTGATTTTCGTTTGTCCAAGATGGGCTGCAAGCAGCAACTTTGAAGTTAGTGTTTTCAACTTTGCAGCCATTCTCGGGCAACCGAAGAACTATTGCCAACATTTTGCTGTGGTCGAAGGCTTTCACGGCTGGAGTTCATTAGTTGCTGTAGATTTTCCGGGTTGTGTGGCCGTAGTCTTCGCATTGTAGGACCTGACGTTTTGCCAGCAGCTGTGACTGGCATCCTCAGAGGTGTAACACAGAAAGATGGAGGACTCTCTGTGTCAAGGTGAGAAGAAAAAAGGTAGGCAGGTAATTTATATCTACCCCGGAAGGTGGGGGTAGGGCTGAGTCATTATCTTGTAGGAGTTCTCCAGGCTATGAACATGCTAATGGAGGAGCTTTCCTGAGGAGGTTGTTTTGTCTGTGGATTGTTTCCTGAGGAGGTTTCCTGTCTCTTGAGAAGGTTCTTTTGTGTGTGGATTGGCTGTTAAGAACATAAGAACATAAGAGAAGCCAATGTTGAATCAGGTCAATGGCCCATCTAGTCCAACACTCTGTCATACAGTGGCCAAAAATACCACGTGCTATCAGGAGGTCCAGCAGTGGGGCCAGGGCACCAGAAGCCCTCCCACTGCTGCCCCCTCCAGCACCAAGAATAGAGTGCATCACCTGCCCCAGACTGAGAGTTCCCATCTATACTCTGTGGCTAATAGCCACTGATGGGACCTCTACTCCATATGTTTATCTAATTCCCTCTTGAAACTGTCCATTCTTGTAGCTGCCACCACCTCCTGTGGCAGTGAATTCCATACGTTAATCACTCTTTTGAAACTCTAATCTTATCTGTAGTGCTACTGTCAGCTGTAGAGCATTTTGTGTTTTTCAGGATAAATATTGTGTTTTTCAGGATAAATAAAAATAAATAAAAAGATTTATTTTTATTAAAAATAGGTAGGGCATGGTTTCCTGTCCTCAAAAAACACAACATTCTCTACAGCTGACAATAGCACTACAGAGAAGATTAGAGTTTCAATAGCCATTCCACACACAAAAGAACCTCCTCAGGAAACAATCCATAGACAAAAGAACCTCCTCAGGAAAGCTCCTCCATTAGCATGCCCATAGCCTGGAGAACTACT
This sequence comes from Gekko gecko, assembly GCA_029375565.1. NCBI lineage: Eukaryota > Metazoa > Chordata > Lepidosauria > Squamata > Gekkonidae > Gekko > Gekko gecko. The sequence goes on along the minus strand of JAPDNY010000026.1, from coordinate 75,296 downwards.
ACAAGATAATCTCAGCCCTACCCCACCTTCCAGGGTAGATACAAATTACCTGGTCTACCATTTTCTGCTCACCTTGACACAGAGAGTACTCCCATCTTTCTGTGTTATACCTCTGAGGATGCCAGTCACAGCTACTGGCGAAACGGCCACACAACCCGGAAAGTCTACAGCAACTAATTTTGCTGTGGGTTTAATTAGCCTGATTTTGGTCATATCTCCGAAGCTAAGCAGGGCTGACTCTGGTTATTATTTGGATGGGAAACCACTGAAGACACCCACCCAGGGTTGTTACGCAATGGCAAGCCGCCTCTGTCCATCTCTTGCCTTGAAATCCCTACAGGGTCTACAAAACTCAGCTGTGAATTGACACCATTTTCCAGCACCGTTTAGCCCAGTATTATATGGGTATCTTAGCCCACTTGCTCATTAGCCCAATAGGCGGCACAATAGGCAACATCCGTTAATTAGCGTGCCCTTTGGACCAGTATATCCCAGCCAGTGTTCCCTCTAGGCTGAGTTAGTGTGAGCTAGCTCACAGTTTTTTAGCCCCCGGCTCACACATTTTTGTCTCAGCTCAGGAAGGACGGCTTGCAGAGCAAACTAACTGATGCAGCAGCCAAATTGCTCACTCACAACTTTAATGCTAGGAGCTCACCAAGTAGACGTTTTGCTCACAAGACTCCACAGCTTAGAGGGAACATTGAATTCCCAGCTGTTCTTGGGATGGGTGTGAAGCTGCTCAGCTTTTTAAACGTGGCACTACAATCCAAAGGCAATGGGTAGCTTACAGACCCAGTAGGCGATAACCTCCTTTTACTGCGTAGCAATCTTCACTTTACAAGGCCACGCTGGGTGAGGCAGGTGGTTAGTACGGTCCTTTCTTAAGTGTTTCCAGAACACTTATGGAAGGAAGGAAGGAAGGAAGGAAGGAAGGAAGTAGCTTACCTGTAGCACATCAGACTGGCTTGAATTCAGCCTCTTCCAACGCTAACAAAATTAGGACCTCAAAGAACTCGAGTAAAGGTCAAAGCCTATCCTGTTTTCTGTAGCAAAAAGGATAAATTAAAAAGAGGCATTAAATATGAGCAGCAAGTCTCTGTAAGCAAACAGTTTCACTGCCCTGCTGAAGCGGAGATTCAAAATGAACCGGTGGAAGTTTTGCAAATTAAAACAAATTAAGTAGTCAAAGCCTGGTCGTGCCTGGATTCCGAGGCTGGGAGAGAGGAACCTTTACGGAGTTTCCACAGCAGTGATAAAAGGATTGAGCACAAGTATTTTCTGTATTTCCTTCCACCAGAAGGAGGAGGAGGAGGAGGAGATTGGATTTATACCCTGCCCTTCACTGCCCAAACGAGTCTCAGAGCGGCTTACAAACTCCTTTCCCTTCCTCTCCCCACAACAGACACCCTGTGAGGTAAAAGAAGAAGAGGAAGAGATTGGATTTATATCCCCGTCCTTCACTACTCGAAGGAGTCTCAGAGCGGCTTACAAACTCTCTTCCCCTCCCCACAACAGACACCCTGTAAGGTAAAAGAAGAAGAGATTGGATTTATACCCCTCCCTTCTCTACCCAAAGGAGTCTCAGAGTGGCTTACAAACTCCTTTCCCTTCCCCTCCCCACAACAGACACCCTGTGAGGTCGGTGGGGCTGAGAGAGCTCTTGACAGAAATTGCTCTTTTTCCAAGGAGAGCTCTTGTCAGAACTACGGCTTGCCCAAGGTTATCCAGCAGGTGCAAGTGGAGGAGTGGGGAATCAAACCCGGTTCTCCCAGATTAGAGTCCGCGTACTTAACCACTACACCAAACTGGGTCCTTGTTATTGGATTCATCTGCTGTCTTGTCTGGACATCTTGTCTGGACAATTGGAATCAGAAGTGGGTATCAAAGGATACACTTTGATTGGTTTAAATCATTCCTTACGGGCCTGATTAAGAGAGTTCCTGCTGCAGACCAATTGTCTGATCTGATCTAATTTATGACAGCAAGAGCCAGTAAAACAATACAATTCTGATATAAGAGAGATTAAAACAGTAATAACATAGCAATGGTGTAAAAACTTTAACAAGAGAAAATTAATCAAATTAGGAAAATGAAATAAGAGAATCATACAATTTTTTTCAGCTAAAATAACTTACATTTCCTAATCGCTAAGAAACAAAATTTTGCCACGACGTAAGTCACTGAACTTTGAACGTCTTCCAGGAGGACTTTACGAAGGACTTCTGGCCAGGCCCGGCCCCAGGTTTCTGGGCGCCCTAGGCAGGACTGCCTGGGGCGCCCACCCCACCGGGGATGCCAACCTCCCGGTGGGGCCTGGAGATGGCCCAGCGCCTGGAAGAGCCAGGGAAGGGGCGGGCTTAGAAGCCCCCCTTTCCCTCCCAGCAGGGGCGGCGTGCGCGGCTCTCCCGGGTGTCTCGCAGCCGCGAGGCACCCGGGACAGCCGGGGAAGGGGCGGGCTTAGAAGCCCCCCCTTCCCTCCCAGCAGGGGCGGCGCGCGCGGCTCTCCCGGGTGTCTCGCAGCCGCGAGGCACCCGGGACAGCCGGGGAAGGGGCGGCGCGGCTCTCTCGGGCCCCTCGTAGCTGCGAGGCGCCTGGGAGAGCCGGGGAATGGGCGGACTTGCAACGCCCGCCCCTTCCCTCCCAGCGGCGGCGCTGGGCTTGGGAGGGCCGTGGGGGGGTGGAGAAGCCGCTCCGCCACCGCCTGCCCGCCCCGCGGCCCAGCCCAGCAACCGCAGCCCCGCGGTGGGCTTGGGAGGGCGGGGGTGGGGGAGAGAAGCCGGCTTTGGGGAGGGCGGCGAGCTCCGCTGCCGCCTCCTGAGCCCGGCGGGGCGCTCGGGGAGGCGGTGGGAGCAGCGGGGGGACTTTTTCTGGGAGGGGCTGGGGCGCGGTTTGGCGCCCCTGCAGCCGGCGCGCCCTAGGCGAGCGCCTAGCTCGCCTAGTGGGCGAGCCGGCTATGCTTCTGGCCTATAATCAAGATAAGACTGCAGAGGGCTAAATCTAGACAGAAGGGATAGCAAGAGATGATCTCCTTCCTCCTGATAGAATCTACAGGAAGACATGAGTAACCGATTCCACCATACTGGCCATGTATGGGTAAATATATTCATGCATTGGAATTTGAGTGAATTTACCTTGCTCTGGAAAACGGGCAGCAGTAAAATTACGCCAAGATTTTAGATTTCTGAAGTTCTTGGGTTAGCGAAGCTTCTTCATTTCATAATTCAGTGTCCCGAAGCCTTTGTACACAACAGCTGTTCTTGCCTTGTATAGACTTCCATAGAAGAGATCTTCTGGGAATAGGCCAATCTGATTTAATTTATTAAAAATTTGTGTGTACCAGGCAGGGTAAGGGTCCGAGGCTAAAATGTATTAAACCGTTCGGGTTGTAATGAATTTTTAGCCAGAGTGTTATAGCCTGCTCCCAGACCTTTGCTTCGACTCTTGAGTAGCCCGGCCTCTTGCCCAAGTGTTACATTAGAAGTGCTTCTAGGAACACCAAACACAGATCTAAGGAATTTAGACTGAACCTTTTCATGGGTCTTTAGATTGGCAGAAAGTCCCAGTCTTTAGGAATCTGAGTTGAGGCATCTATGTAAGAGAAAAGATTTGCTAAGACTGGACCCCACCCATCTATGCGCGATTTTAAAAGCTCGGCAACTATAAAGCCACCTCCTGGGGCTTTCCCAGATTTCAACTGTGATATTAACAAGGTCATTTCAGATACAGAGACTGGAGGCCATTGTGTGAAGTGATCTAAAAGAATATCAGGAGGAGCGATTGTTGATGTGGGACCTGTCCCGTCATTCTTGTCCCTCATGCTATTTAACTTCTATGTAAAAGCCCTTCGAGGAAATCACGAATGGTTTTGGAGCTGGCTGTCATCAGTACGCCAACATCATCGTAGTTCCATATGCCTCTGTCCAAAGCACCCTGCTACTGCTTTCACCAAAACTGTAGACTTCCAACAGTCACCACACAGAAGATGAATGACAACGCAGAACTCGTTCTTCTCTTCAAGTGCCACGTGTTCACACGCACCCTTATCCCACCTCACAGCCTGGTCCAATGTCAGAGGAGCATTTGACTTCTGCACTGAGAAGCATTGTGTCCTGCCCTCAAAAGGTAAAGGCCTGGAAGCCGAGCAAACACATCACCATTGAAGGTCTTTACCAGGGCTATTTTGGGCAGGAACGCACAGGAACGGAGTTCCGGCCGGCTCCTGAGTTGGCCACACCCAGCAAGAACTCATTAGCATAATAGGCCACACCCAACAGCAGAGACTCATTAGGGTTGGCTACATTAGGGGTGTGTGGCCTAACATGCAAAGGAGTTCCTGCTCCAAAAAAAGCCCTGAGGCTTTGACAACAAACAAGGTAAACAGAATAAGAAGCAAAAGGTGGGTGTGGCTGGATGACCATACATCTGGCAACATGGGGTGTGTGGCCTATTATGCTAATGAGCTGTGCTGTTGGGTGTGGCCTATTATGAATTCCTGCTGATTGTTACCACGCAAAGGACAGCTGTGCCATTTACAATACTGCACCAACGTTCCATATTAACCTAAATTCAACTTCTCAGCTATTAAACTGCTTAGGGCCGTTGTGTGCATTTTTGAGACCAGAGACCCCCCCCCAGTGCTGCCCAGGACTAGGGTTGGGTAACGTGAGCCCCTGTGCGAGTTCAGGAACTGTCTACTTGGTAGTCTGGTTTTTACTGCAAGAAAATTGCAGAGAGATAAATAGGCACCACTTCGGTGGGAAGGTAACAGCCTTGGTGCCTTGGTGTTTCGTGTGCCTTGGTGTTTAGCCACGCCAGCCACATGACCACGGAAAAGTCTTCGGACAGCGCCGGCTCTTCGGCTTTGAAACGGAGATGAGCACCGCCACCCTAGAGTCAGATTCGACTGGCTTTCGAGCACGGGAGACCTTTACCTTTACTTTTACCCCTCCCCCCCATTATTCAACGGGGTCACTTTTGTGAGGACGATCGAACTATTTATTCATATGTACGGTTGTTTCTCATTTCAGGAAATACACAGCAAGTGGCCGAGCAGCGGAATGATAAGCCCAGGTTCCATCTCACGCCTGTACTTTATTATATGCAGAATGACAGCAAACTGTCAGAAAACCACAGCAACGACAACAACAACGAGGTACAAGTAGTGAGTCGGCTCAGTGGCTACATTCACACCTTGGCACGATTGAGCAGCATAATTTATACAAACACCGTAATAAATACGTTTTAAACGATAAAAAGACAAGCGGCAAGGACTGATTTCTGGAGGCTGTAGCACACGCACTGGACTGGAAAGGCCAACACTATCCCACAAACCAAACACCCCGGAGTAGGGCAGAGAGACGGTGGACCGAGTGGTTCATCCCTCACCACGGATGGTGATACATCAGGAACAGACAGGAGGCGAAATGTTTTTCTGAAGTGTTTCATTGGTCTACCCAATCAAGGAAGGAAAGGGGGGGGGGTAAAAACCTGGATGCATTTCTGCCTCTGTGTAGTCAAAGGCTGATTTCCCACTACAGCTGCCTCGGGGTTGCACCGCCGTTTGCCCCGATACTATTTGTCAATTTCACACCCGAAGTTGCAGGGCTACATTTTGACCCGCGGCTTCGCCCGATTTCCCCCGCAGTTTCCTGATACTGTTTTTTGAGGATTACGAAACTGCGGGGGAAATCAGGCGAAGCCGTGGGTCAAAATGCAGCCCCGCGGCTTCGGGTGTGAAATTGACAAATAGTATCGGGGCAAACGGCGGCACAACCCCGAGGCAGCTGTAGTGGGAAATCAGCCAAAGAGTGTTGGGAGATGATTGCTTGGAAGATTACTGTGGTGACAACCCGTTCAGAACGTTATGGCACAAAAATAGTTCCCTGTTTCGTTACCATGGGCAGCCCTCTCCCAATATATCAAAACTAAACAGGAGTGATAAAAATTCTGGGACCTAAGAAGCCTCTCGAGATGACGTGACATAAAAACATTCCTTCGTGTTTGATTTGCCGTCAAATGAATTGTACGGAACCCGAGTCCAGCGACCCTGGAGTCGCCTCGGACCGAGCCAGCCGAGAACGCAAGCCTTGCGGGACCTTTCACAGCGATCCTTGCGGATGCATACGGGAACAGTGTTAATATACGGATGGGTCCTATGTGCAGCTTGCTTAGAAATCATGCCACGGAGCGGACTTCCCGAGGCCGCTCACCTCTATGTGCATCGATTTTAAGCAAACAATACAGATCTGATAAAAAGTGTCCGTCCCGTCCCGTCCCCCACAGGAATTATCTCAAGAGCCAATATCTGGGTTACTTCTGTTACTTCTGACTTGGTTTTCTGATGTTCCCCCGTTTAACGTTTCCAGAGTCCCGGGAGGAGAAATCCTGACACTAGCATGTAATGGCAGCCGTGATTTAAGTAAAAACGACACTGGTACAAATGTTGCCTCGTTAAAAGCTTCAGAACAACAAATACCACAAAAAGCACACTGTGCGGTACTTCAAAAATAATGCAGAGGACAACGGTGAAGGACCCAAGTGGCTAAAGAACAACAACAAAAAATAACAATAATTCAAATAAATAATGTAGCTGTACTACACCGAGAAGGGCAAGTGGAATGAATTAATAAATAAATAAATACTGTCTTTGTCTGGGAATACTTTTTTTTTTTTACATATGACCCCCCCTAGTTCTCTTACTTCTGCTTAAAATGAAAAATGGAAACAACCTCCAAGAATAAAGGGGGAAGTAGCCTTTCTCTATTCCTGCCCGACAAACACTGGAATGTGATAAACCCAGAATCAAGGAGGGAGGGGGAGAGAGAGAGAGACTTCAGTAGGAACGAGCGGCAATCGGGGAAGGGACTAGGACCCTCTGCCCATCCCCATTCCCTCTTACTCATCCAGGCCTGGTATCAAGTCTGCAATACTGTCCACATAGTAATGAGGCACCAGGTCCTTTGCAGCAGGGCTGTCGCTGGCCATGTAAGCTTGGGCCTCCTCCAGGCGCGAGACCCCTGTCAGGGTCAAGACCGTATCGAGGCCACAGTTCTTGCCGAACAGGATGTCTGTCTCCAGTCGGTCACCCACCATGAGCATGCGGGATGGATCCACGCCGAAGCGCTCCACGATGCACTCAAACATGTAGGTGTTTGGCTTCCCGACTACCGTCGCCTTGCGCCCGGATGCCGTTTCGACGGCAGCGGTGAGGCTCCCGGTTCCTGAAAGAAGAAGAGACGACGCTTGCAAAGACCAGCCTTCTCACACTTAAAACACAGCCAGCCGCCTGAATCGATTTGATCAAAGTTAACGGCAGGAACTCTTGGAGGAGGAATGAAAAAAGACCAAATAAACCACCACAACAGTGTAGGCTTAATTAGGCTTCGTTCTCATCGAGGTGGTGAGCCTGGACTGTACCACTTCAGATTACAGATGGGAGTTCACCCAAAGAGTGATTAATATATGGAATTCACTGTCACAGGAGGTGGTGGCAGCTACAAGCATGGACAGTTTCAAGAGGGAATTAGATAAACATATGGAGCAGAAGTCCATCAGTGGCTATGAGCCACAGGGTATAGATGGGAACTCTCAGTCTGGGGCAGGTGATGCACTCTATTCTTGGTGCTGGAGGGGGCAGCAGTGGGAGGGCTTCTAGCGTCCTGGCCCCACTGCTGGACCTCCTGATGGCACCTGGTATATTTTGGCCGCTGTGTGACAGAGTGTTGGACTGGATGGGCCATTGGCCTGATTCAACACTGGATTCTCTTATGTTCTTATGAGTTCGTGTCACTGAACACTCCTGTCCATGAAGCCGTTTCCTCCAGTGCTCCCTCTAAGCTGTGGAGTCTTGTGAGCAAAAATTCTACTTGGTGAGCTACTGGCATTAAAGTCGTGAGCAAGTGGTTTGGCTGCTGGATAAATCAGTCTGCTCTGGAGCCCTCCTTCCTGAGCTAAGACAAAAATCTGTGAGCTGGAAGCTAAAAAACTGTGAGCTAGCTCACACTAGCTCAGCTTAGAGGGAGCCCTGGTTTCCTCTACACAGAAAAGTACATGGTCAAGAAGAACTAACCTTCTCCAGAAAATACCACTCGTCTATGTGCAAAATGCTGAAGGAACATTCAGTCATTCAGCAGCACACCACCCCAGAGCAGTCTGAAGTGTAATAGTCCGGGCCCAGATTTCTCACCTTGATGGAATCCAAGCGCTAATCTGAGGATTAAAGCAGGAATCTGACGCCAACTCAGGGTCTGTTCATATTGGAAGTCAGAGAGACCCCCACAGCTTTCATTCCACAAGCTGGTACCCTAAAAGGCACTGCCCTGCTAGACTAGAAACTCGCATGTTAACCTAAATTCTGTTTCATTCTGTCACGCGATTTATTCCACTTTACTCCATATGGTGCACGCTTTCTTCTTTTAATGGTCCCTTGTACTAAGCTTTGGCGCTTTCTTGAACTTTGAGGCGGAAACTTCTGGAAGGAGCCATGAAAAAAACACATCAGTCCCAAGAATGTGGGACTCGGACTCTGGTAAAACAGCGTAAAATTGGAGCATGCACTAAGGAAACTAGTACTTCTTGAAAGCTGAATCCTACAGGTGACAAAAGGGTTCCGTGTTCAGGGAGTCTTGGCCGTACAAGATGACAAGCTTGTAAACACTCAAGAAGAAACTGCTTAAGAGTTCCGTGCAGAGAAGCATGTAAATGGACGCTCACTCATGTTGTCTAGATGCTATTCAGAGAACTTAACACCAGAAGTAATCGCAGTTTCTCTCACTTGGGAAATACAGACACCACAACATACCAAACTAACTAACGTGATTCCCAGAGCAGATCTAATAAGTATTTTGGCTCAAGTGGTTAAGACGCTGAACTGCAGGCTGCGGAAGGTCAGTAGTTCAGCAGTTCAAGACCCGAGAGTGCCGCATGACGGAGTGAGCTCCCGTCTCTAGTTCCAGCTCCTGCCAACCTAGCAGTTCGAAAGCAAGAAATTGAAACTAGATAAATAGGTACCACTTTGGTGGGAAGGTAACAGCGTTCCGTGCGCCTTGGTGTTTAGTCATGCCGGCCACCTGACCACGGAAACGTCTTTGGACAGCGCTGGCTCTTTGGCTTTGAAACGGAGATGAGCACCGCAACCCTAGAGTCGGATTTGACTGGCTTTCGAGCAAGGGAACCTTTACCTTTACCTATTAAGGAGTATCAGAAGCTATGTATCAGGAGTATCAGGAGTATCAGGAGGTCGTGGCAGCTGCAATCATGGACAGTTTCAAGAGGAAATTAGATAAACATATGGAGCAGAGGTCCACCAATGGCTATTAGCCACGGGGTTTAGATGAGAACTCTCAGTCTGGGGCAGGTGATGCACTCTATTCTTGGTGCTGGAGGGGGCAGCAGTGGGAGGGCTTCTAGCGTCCTGGCCCCACTGCTGGACCTCCTGATGGCACCTGGTATATTTTGGCCGCTGTGTGACAGAGTGTTGGATTGGATGGGCCGTTGGCCTGATTCAACATCGGCTTCTCTTATGTTCTTATGTTCTTATGCCAAACCCTGTGCAACCAACATGCTCCATTATTTTGGATACATCAATTAAAAAACCTCATGAGGTATTCCTAGGAAAGGGCTTTAACTTCAATCTTTCAGCACTGACAATGTAAACAAACATGCCAGATTTTTTTTCCAGAGGTTCAGCAAGTTAGAAAGCAAATGCCAGGACAAGGGCAGCAGTCCTACACTAGGCATACAAGGAAAAGAACACAAATAACTGGAGAACAAAGTTCCCTCTAAGCTGTCGAGTCTTGCAAGCAGAAATTCCACTTTGTAAGCTACTGGCATTAAAGTTGTGAGCGAGCAATTTGGCTACTGCATAAATTAATTTGCTCTGGAGCCATCCTTCCTGAGCCAAGATAAAAATGCGTGAGCCGGAGGCTAAAAAACTGTGAGCTAGCTCACACTAACTCAGCTTAAAGGGAACACTGCTGGAGAACCCATGTTTATATGGGCTGGTTGTCCCAGATGTGGCTTCAAACACTAGCTCAATTCACTGAGCTTATATGCGTAAAATCTGTGATGGACAGGGTAGGTTCCACTTTTCCCTAAGAGCAGCCAATGAGAACTGATGTAAGGTTGGGAGAAAGCTAAAAAATAGGAATAAAGTGGTTGGGGAACAGCGGTTGGGGTTGGCAGCTTAGAGCTGGGGGCAGGAGGGGAGGAAACTGTCTGCTGCTTAGAGCAGGCTGAAAACAGTCAACGGGCGCGGTCAGACGGGCCATTTGAGCCGGTATACGTGCCGGTTAGAAACGGACTATTTACGCACGATCACACGGTCAACATCTGCCTCCCGTCCTCAGCCGTCACTTTCCGGCGCAAACCCCCTTTAAAATGGAGTATTTTGATACCAGGTACCCAAGTGCCTGCTCCTTGGGAGGAAAGCGATGGCAAACCTAAACAGCATGATAAAAAAGCAGAGACATCACCCTGCCAACAAAAGTCCGCATGGTCAAAGCAATGGTATTCCCCGTAGTAATGTATGGCTGCGAGAGTTGCAAGAGGAAATTAGATAAACATATGGAGCAGAAGTCCACCAGTGGCTATTAGCCACAGGGTATGGATGGGAACTCTCAGTCTGGGGCAGGTGATGCACTCTATTCTTGGTGCTGGAGGGGGCAGCAGTGGGAGGGCTTCTGGTGCCCTGGCCCCACTGCTGGACCTCCGGATGGCACCTGGTATATTTTGGCCGCTGTGTGACAGAGTGTTGGACTGGATGGGCCATTGGCCTGATTCAACATTGGCTTCTCTTATGTTCTTATGTTCTTATGTTCTTATAAGGAAGGCCAAGCGCCAAAGAATAGATTCTTTTGAACTATGGTGCTGGAGAAGACTCTTGAGAGTCCCTCGGACTGCAAGGAGATCAAATCATCCAATCCTAAAAGAAATCAACCCTGACTGTTCCCTGGAAGGCCAGATCTTGAAGTTGAAGCTCAAATACTTTGGCCACCAAATGAGAAGGGAGCATTCACTGGAGAAGACCCTGATGCTGGGAAAGACTAAAGGTCAAAGAAGAAGTGGACGGCAAAGGATGAGATGGTTAGACAGTGTCATCGATGCAACAAACATGAAATTGAGCAAACTCCAGCGGACAGCGGAAGACAAGAGGGCCTGGCGTAATCTGGTCCATGGGGGTTGTGAAGAGTCGGACTCGACTGTGTGACTGAACAACAACACCCAAGTGGTGTTTTCCTGCTGCTCCGGTTCTAGCCACATTTCCCCCTGTGTGATCGCTCCTCCGCCGGTGTAGAGCTACTTCCTGTTCCCCGCTCAAAAGCTGCCCGAGGCTTCCGCTTTTCACCCACCATTTTAAAAAAATTTTTAAGCGTCGGCAATACGCGCTTGGGCGGAGCTTTGCCCCAGCGTTAATAAAACCAAAGTTTAAACGGTGCCTGGTTTTGCTGTATGTACAAGTTCAGGATCTCAGGGAGGCCAATTTCGGGTAAAAGTGTAAAGGGAAGTGTTCCTTTAACGTTTAAAGGGAAGCGTCGCAGCAGTTGGGTTGAAGGGGAGATTGCTGTTCTGCGCACGCACGAAAATTTCAATACTAAAGATGGCTGCCTGTGCGCATGCCCAAACTGATAGGGGCAAAAACCCCCGTGTGGACAGCAAGGAGTGATGTGGCTGTGCAGCGATCCAGAACAAGGAGGTGAGTGTGATTGCGATTCTTCCAGGTTTTTTTAAAAAAGCGCATCGGACCGGAGCAATTTACACTGCTCCCGGCACGCCATCTGACCACAACCTGTGAGTGGAAAAAAGTGTCACGCCATCAGCTTTCAGATTCAATTTGCATATACATAGCTGCCCACAGCCTGCTTCGGTGGGGAAGGCAGGGTATATCTCGAATGAAGAAATAAAATGTCAGCACTGGGAAATGGAACAGTGTTCATCTCAAGAGACTTCCTATGGCCCCGAAGCACAACTGCACCGGCTGTCATCTTATGTGCAAATGACCTGGGAGAACACAGGTAGGATTTTACTGCCTTCCCTAATAGTATAGCAGAGGCTCCCCAGGTTCTCAAGAAAGCCTCTTGCACACCTGGTTCTTTTAACTGGAAATGGCAGCTGTAATGTACAGGAGTCTCTCTGGCCCCTGAAGGGAAAAACAGCCACTCAGCCTATGGGAATGCTGCTCCAGCATCCAATCACCTGTAAGGGGGGGAAGAATGCTGGAAGGAAGTACAGCAGGAGGAGTTCAAATCTGCCTCTTGGAGAGTGCAGTGATAGTTTTGGGTCTGACTCAGCAAAAGAGCAGGCTGTTTAAGGGTAGGTCTGCATGACAGCACAGCAAAGTGGTTTAATTCTACCTCTGGCAGAGAAGAGAGTACCCGGTTCATAGAATCATAGAATGTTAGAGTTGGAAGGGACCTTGCAGGTCATCTAGTCCAACCCCCTGCACTCTGCAGGAGCACAGCTGAAAGATAGCCCTACATACCTACAACATACCCGAAAGGTGGTCATCCAGCCTCCACTTGAAAATGTCCAGCGAAGGAGCATCCACCACCTCCCGAGGCAGTCTGTTCCACTGCTCAACCACTCTTACAGTTAGGAAGTTTCTCCTGATATCTAGCCGGTAACGACTCCTTTGTAATTTCCACCCATTAGATCTAGTCTTGCAATCTGGAGCAAGAGAGAACAGATCTGCTCCATCTTCTACGTGACAGCCCTTCAAATACTTGAAGACTGCCATCATGTCCCCTCCAAGCCTTCTCTTTCCTAGGCTAAACAGACCCAACTCTTTCAGCCTTTCCTCGTAAGACTTGGATTCCAACCCTCTCACCATCCTGGTCGGCCCTCTTCTGGACACGCTCGAGCTTGTCAACGTCCTTCCTAAAATGTGGTGCCCAAAACTGGACACAGGACTCCAGGTGAGGCCTGACCATAGGTCTATGTCCAATGATGAGCAGACCTTGTCTGACTCTTGGGAAGGGCAGGTGGATATGGGTTGAATCCCATATGTGTGAAAGGATCTAGCCTACTGGCTAGTCAGTGAAAGCCTGTCAGCTCCTGAAAGCAATAAAGAGAATTCAAATCACCCTCTGAAGCCATAACTAGATGAAATTTATGCGCCTCAGCTGGGTTTCTCCTTTCACTACCTGGTGACCTGTGCTTCTTCTCTGTTCTTTGAAACCGGCCTGTAAATAAATAAATCTTCGTTATTTATATACAGCTCCTGCCTCAGTGATCTCCATGTTCTACTTGCCCTTCACAAAACTTACCTCATGGCAGCGAGCCCAAAGCTTTAACACTGGCTACCATAAGAACGTCTGATAACTGAGGGGAAGCTTTACAGTTTAAACAAACCTGATTCCCCCAAAATCACTGGAGGCTCTGTGGTCCCCTTAGTCGGCAGAAAAGGCCTGTCGCCAGAATGAAGGTGAACTGCTGAACTTCCAAACATTATTGAGATTAGCAGCAAAAAATAAGGAGGATAAGAAGAGCCTTACTGGACCTGACCAGTGGTCCATCTAATCCAGCATCCTGTCCCACAAAGTAATTTTTCTTGAATAAAATGAAGGCATTTCAATTCCATAAATATGGCAAGCAGTACGACTTTATATACTGAATTATAAATTATACACGTTACCAGTGCTCAATGTTCCCTCTAAGCTGAGTTAGTGTGAGCTAGCTCACCGTTCTTTAGCCTCCAGCTCACACATTTTCATCTTAACTCTCAGGACAGAGGGCTCCAGAGCAAACTAATTTATGTAGTAGCCAAATCTCTTGCTCACAACTTTAATGCCGGTAGCTCACAAAGTAGAATTTTTGTTCACAAGACTCCACAGCTTAGAGGGAACATTGCATGTTACATTGTTGATTTTCTGTACCCCCCCCAGAAAAACACCTCCACCCCCGTAACATTGTCAATTTTCTGTGTCTCCCCCCTCCCCGAAAAATACCTCCACCCCCTGTGGCTTTAATATTTCTGGCAATTTTACATCTCTGCCACTGAGCCACAACTCCTCCCTTTCAAAGGAAACGTTCATCGATCGGTAGAAGCCTAAATCCATATTTCAGAGAGGAAAAAAATACCCAGCGACCCAATCCTAAACCCAGTCACCAATGCTCCCTCTAAGCGATGGAGTCTTGTGAGCAAAAATTCTACTTTGTGAGCTACTGATATGAAAACTGTGAGCCAGCGATTTGCATAAATTAGTTTGCTCTGGATTGCTCTGGAGGCATCCTTCCTGAGCAGAAGGCAAAAATCTGCGAGCCGGAGGCTAAAAAACTGAGAGCCGGCTCACACCGACTCAGCTTAGAGGGAACACCGCCAGTCACCCAGATTTCCTGGATAGCTGCTTCCAGGGCTTAAGACACTCAAGCCAGAGACCGTCTGCCAGGCCAAAATCACGGCTCTCCCTCTCCTACTTAGCACCTAGAAGCCACGGCCTGTAGGCCTGAAAGCCTCCTTCCCAAAACCAAGCAGTTTGGGGCAGGGTCCAGTGAGGAAAAGGCCATCTGCATATGCTCAGAAGCACTCTTGTTTTTAGAATATCTTTCCGAACAAAGTGACATTCCTAAAGCGATGGATGATCTCTGGCTACTGTAAAGTCAATCACCTTGTTATATTCCCCTGTGGACACTCATTTCAAGGCTCACTGTTGGCAAGTTAAACTACAAGATGATATGTGGTGGCGATATGAGGTAGTGGATGCTCCTTCACTGGAGGTTTTCAAACAGAGGCCGGAGGACCATCTTTTGGGTATGTTGTAGGTATGCAGGGCCAGGGCTCTTTTTGTAGCAGGAACTCCTTTGCATATTAGGCGACACACCCCTAATGTAGCCAGTCCTCCAAGAGCTTACAGGGCTCTTCTTACAAGGGCTACTGCAAGCTCTTGGAGGATTGGCTACATTAGGGGTGTGTGGCCTAATATGCAAAGGAGTTCCTGCTACAAAAAGATCCCTTTGTAGGGCTCTCTTTCGGCTCTGACCCTGCAGAGTGCAGGGGGCTGGACTAGATGACCTGCAAGGTCCCTTCCGACTCTT
The DNA here is from genome assembly GCA_029375565.1 of Gekko gecko. Classification (NCBI taxonomy): domain Eukaryota; kingdom Metazoa; phylum Chordata; class Lepidosauria; order Squamata; family Gekkonidae; genus Gekko; species Gekko gecko. Next base: position 60,266 of record JAPDNY010000026.1, on the reverse strand, counting down.
AACATTCTATGATTCGATGTTTCACCACTTATTTTCTTCGCAAAATCTTTATTGTTCTCACCCTACTCTGCACTGTATATTGTTATCTAATACAGGCATTTCCGTCAATCACAGCATGTTTTTAGGTTTCTGTTCTTTGTGAATAAAAAAATTCAAAATGCATTGCAAAAAGAAGCGCTCTCCGCCAGCCGGCCTACAGGCTTCTAGGCCAGCTGGCAGGGAGTGCTTCTTTCTTGCAATGCATTTTTATTTTGCAAAAGGAATAAAAACGCATTGCAAAAAGAAGCGCTCTGGGCCCGCCAGCCTGCAGGCTTCTAAGCCGGCAGGCCGGGAGTGCTTCTTTTGCAATGCATTTTTATTTTGCAAAAGGGATAAAAACGCATTGCAAAAAGAAGCGCTCCGGGCCGGCCGGCCTACAAGCTTCTAGGCCGGCCGGCCGGGAGTGCTTCTTTTTGCAATGCATTTTTATTTTGCAAAAGGGATAAAAACGCATTGCAAAAGAAGCGCTCCGGGCCGGCCTACAAGCTCTAGGCTGGCCGGCCTGGAGTGCTTCTTTTTTGCAATGCATATTTATTTTGCAAAAGGGATAAAAACGCATTGCAAAAAGAAGCGCTCTGGGCCGGCCGGCCTACAGGCTTCTTTCTTGCAATGCATTTTTATTTTGCAAAAGGCATAAAAACGCATTGCAAAAAGAAGCACTCTGGGCCAGCCGCTGGCTCGCCCACCCACCCACCCACTCACCGGGAGTGCGCTGCCCGTCGCTCAGCGGGTGCCAGGGGTCCGGGTCGGTGGCCACCAGCAGGCACTGCGGGTCGCGCAGGTAGGCGCAGGCCTCGGAGAGCTTGGCGAAGGTGAACTGGTCGTCGTAGCCGACGAGGACGGCGCACACGGGCGCCTCTTCCGCCTCCACCTCCCCGACCAGGCGCAGCCCCGCGCCCCGCAGCTCCCCGCGGAGCCCCTCGCCGCCCAGCACGAAGACGGGGCCCGGGGGCGAGGCGGAGGGCTCCCCGGCGGCCCCGGGGGCGAGGAGGAGCCGCTGGCGCAGGAAGAGCGCGGAGCAGAGCGCCGAGCTGAAGACCTGCTCGCCCCGCACGCCGCGGAAGCCCAGGCGGGAGAAGCGGCGCTCCAGCTCGCCCACCGAGCGGCGGCTGTTGTTGGAGACGAAGAGGGCGGCCTTCCCGTGGCGGCTCAGGCGCTCCAGCAGCTCGGCCGCCCCCGGCACGGCGCGCTCCCCGGTCCACAGCACCCCGTCGCAGTCGAAGAGCACCCCCTCCGCCTCGCCCAGCACCTCCCGCAGGCCCCCGCCGCTCAGCCGCCTGCAGCCCGCCATGCCGCCACCCCCGCCGCCGCCGCCGCCTCCCCCAGCCACACCGACCGCGGCCAATCCGAGCCCCGCCGCGGACGGGCAGGAGAAAAGCGCAAAGGCGCCGGGGACCAAGCCGAGGCGCGCGGCGGCGGCCCGACGTGCCCACGGGGGTCTGGGCCGAAACGGGAGGTTCCAAGGCGCAGCGTCCGGATAGGTTTTGGGGGGAATCGTTGCAGGAAGTCGTCAGCCGGCTCCGAAAACAGGGACCCTCCTCCCCTCTTTCCCTCCCTCCAATGGCAGGTCTTTCTACTTTGTTCCCCAGCAGTGTTCCCTCTCTAAGCTGCCCAGTCTCCTGAGCAAAATTTTTTACTTTGTCACCGACTGGCATTCAAGTTGTGAGCCAGCCCTTTGGCTGCTGCGTAAATCAGTCAAGTTCAAGTTCAGAACCTTTATTGGCATAGCGCAGAAGCACAAACAGTCGCCATTCAATTCATGGGATCGACACACATCTTCCTCATTATAAATCAGTCTGCTCCGGAGCCCTCCCTTCCTGAGCTAAGACAAAAAGGTGTGCGCCAGAGGCTAAAAATCTGTTGAGCTAGCTCACACTAACTCAGCTTAGAGGGGACACTGGTTCCCAGTATCCTGGGGAAGTGCCCTTCTCCGCATCCATGCACGACGTCCGATCCTGAGCAAAATTTTTACTTTGTCACCTACTGGCATTCAAGTTGTGAGCCAGCCGTTTGGCTGCTGCGTAAATCAGTCTGCTGCGGAGCCCTCCCTTCCTGAGCTGACACAAAAAGGTGTGCGCTGGAGGCTAAAAATCTGTTGAGCTAGCTCACACTAACTCGGCTTAGAGGGAACACTGGTTCCCAGTATCCTGGGGAAGTGCCCTTCTCCGCATCCATGCGCGACGTCCGAGCACGGACTGCCTTCGCTGCAGTGTCTGTTCCCTCTAAGCTGTGGAGTCCTGTGAGCAAAAAATTCTACTTTGTGAGCTACTGACAATTCAAGTTGTGAGCGAGCAATTGGCTGCTGCATACTTAGCCTGCTCTGGAACCCTCCCTTCCTGAGCTGAGACAAAAGGTGTGCGCCGGAGGCTAAAAACTGTTGAGCTAGCTCACACTAACTCAGCTTAGAGGGAACACTGGTTCCCAGTATCCTGGGGAAGTGCCGTATTCCGCATCCATGCGCGACGTCCGAGCACGACTGCCGAAGCGACTGCCCTCGCTGCAGTGTCTGCCCAGCGCACACAGTGTTCCCTCTAAGCTGTGGCGTCCTGTGAGCAAAAAATTCTACTTTGTGGGCTACTGACATTCAAGTTGTGAGCAAGCGATTTGGCTGCTGCATAAGTTAGTCTGCTCTGGAGCCCTCCTTCCTGAGCTGAGACACAAAGGTGTGCGCCGGAGGCTAAAAAACTGTTGAGCTAGCTCACACTAACTCAGCTTAGAGGGAATACTGGTTCCCAGTATCCTGGGGAAGTGCCGTATTCCGCATCCATGTATGACGTCCAAGCTCGACAGCCGAAGCGACTGCCCTCGCTGCAGTGTCTGCCCAGCGCACACAGTGTTCCCTCTAAGCTGTGGCGTCCTGTGAGCAAAAAATTCTACTTTGTGGGCTACTGACAATTCAAGTTGTGAGCGAGCGATTTGGCTGCTGCATAAGTTAGTCTGCTCCGGAGCCCTCCTTCCTGAGCTGAGACACAAAGGTGTGCGCCGGAGGCTAAAAAACTGTTGAGCTAGCTCACACTAACTCAGCTTAGTGGGAACACTGGTTCCCAGTATCCTGGGGAAGTGCCGTATTCCGCATCCATGCATGCAGCTCGACAGCCGAAGGGACTGCCCTCGCTGCAGTGTCTGCCCAGCGCACAGGCAATGTTCCCTCTAAGCTGTGGCATCCTGTGAGCAAAAAATTCTACTTTGTGGGCTACTGACAATTCAAGTTGTGAGCGAGCAATTCGGCTGCTGCCTAAGTTAGTCTGCTCTGGAGCCCTCCTTCCTGAGCTGAGACACAAAGGTGTGCGCCGGAGGCTAAAAAACTGTTGAGCTAGCTCACACTAACTCAGCTTAGTGGGAACACTGGTTCCCAGTATCCTGGGGAAGTGCCGTATTCCGCATCCATGCAGCACGACAGCCGAAGGGACTGCCCTCGCTGCAGTGTCTGCCCAGCGCACAGGCAATGTTCCCTCTAAGCTGTGGCATCCTGTGAGCAAAAAATTCTACTTTGTGGGCTACTGACATTCAAGTTGTGAGCGAGCGATTTGGCTGCTGCATAAGTTAGTCTGCTCTGGAGCCCTCCTTCCTGAGCGAAGGCAAAAATCTGTGAGCTGGAGGCTAAAAAACTGAGCTAGCTCACGCTAACTCAGCTTACATGGAACACTGCTCATTGGCGCCAGAGTTGTTGTTTGGATAGTTTTATCCGTTCTGACCAAATTGTGTTGGCTAGGGAGCGGCTGATCTGGTGGCGAATGATCCAGAAACACAGACAGCTTCTCTTCCAGAAAGATTGAATATGCAGACGTCACAGGTTGGTAGCTGGCGATTTTGAAAGACAAAAGCCGCAGAAGCATACAATTTCTTACTAAACGCTTCAATTTCCCTGCCCTCTCTGTCAGAAGGGGTTGGGAAAGCCCCAGCCCTATATTTCCCCTGCATCTCCTCCACTACCAGTGAAGAGGGTGTCGGGTGCGTAAAAAGGAATTGGCAGTTATCCTGCCTAACGCTGTACATATACTCCAGCTTCCTCGATGTAGCAGAAATGGACGCAGGTTTCCTCCAGATCTCCTTTGCCTCATCTAGGAAATCATCCACAACTGGGATCGCCACACCAGCCGAGACTGCCCTCCGTATTTTCCCTAAGGTTTTATTCTTAGGCTTTGCATTTGTAGGCATAACATCTAAGTCCAGTGCCTTAGCCATTCTCTGCAATTGCGCTGAGGCAAATCTTAGGTCCTCTAACTCATCTCATAAGAACATAAGAGAAGCCAATGCTGAATCAGGCCAATGGCCCATCTAGTCCAACACTCACTGGGCTCAGGGCAGCATGCAGGCCAGGTAAGGACTCCTGATGGCACCAGGTAGCCCTATGTCAGGAGGATGTGCCAGATCAGCTGGGTTCATGTTCTCATGTTCTTATGACACTAGAAGCCCTCCCACTGCTGCCCCCCCAGCACCAAGAATAGAGTGCATCACCTGCCCCAGACTGAGAGTTTATATCTATACCTTGTGGCTAATAGCCACTGATGGACTTCTGCTCCATATGTTTATCTAATTCCCTCTTGAAACTGTCCATGCTTGTAGCTGCCACCACCTCCTGTGGCAGTGAATTCCATGTGTTAATCACTCTTTGGGTGAAGAAGGACTTCCTTTTATCTGTTCTAACCCGACTGCTCAGCAATTTCATTGAGTGCCCACGAGTTCTTGTATTGTGAGAAAGGGAGAAAAGTACCTCTTTCTCAACCTGCTCAATCCCATGCATAATCTAATAAATCTTGATCATGTCACCCCTCAGCCGTCATTTCTCCAAGCTAAAGAGCCCCAAGCGTTTTAACCTTTCTTCATAGGGAAACTGTTCCAACCCTTTTATCATTCTAATTGTCCTTCTCTGCACTTTTTCCAATGCTATAATATCCTTTTTGAGGTGTGGCGACCAGAACTGTACACAGTATTCCAAATGAGGTCGCACCAATGATTTATACAGGGGCATGATGATACTGGCTGATTTGTTTTCAATTCCCTTCCTAATAATCCCCAGCATATCATTGGCCTTCTTTATTGCAGTTACACACTGTCTAGACATTTTCATTGAGTTATCTACTACGACTCCAAGATCTCTCGGTCAGTCTCTGCCAGTTCAGACCCCATCAATGTGTATTTATATTTAGGATTTTTGTCTCCAATGTGCATCACTTTGCACTTGGCCACATTGAACCCCATTTGCCCCGTTGATGCCCACTCACCCATCCTCGACAGATCCCTTTGGAGTGCTTCACAATCCTCCCTGGTTTTCACCACCCTGAACAACTTTGTATCATCTGCAAATTTAGCCACTTCACTGTTTACTCCCAATTCCAAATTATTAATAAACAAGTTAAAAATCATCGGACCAAGTACTGATCCCTGTGGTACCCCACTGCTTACCACCCTCCACTGAGAAAGTTTCCCATTTATACTCACTCTCTGTTTCCTATTTATAAGCCAGTTTTTGATCCACAAGAGGACTTGTCCTTTTATCCCATGACTATTGAGCTTACTTAGGAGCCTTTGATGAGGAACTTTATCAAAAGCTTTCTGGAAATCAAGTTTAACAACATCTATTGGGTCCCCCTTGTCCACATGTTTGTTCAGTCCCTCAAAAAACACTAACAGGTTAGTGAGACAAGATCTTCCCTTACAGAACCCATGCTGAGTCTGCCTCAATAGTTTTTGTTCATCAATGTGCCTACTAATTCTTTCCTTAATAACAGTTTCCACCAATTTACCTGGTATTGACGTCAGACTGACTGGCCTGTAATTTCCTGGATCTCCCCTGGAGCCCATTTTAAAGATGGGAGTGACATTAGCTACCTTCCAGTCCTCAGGAATGCAGGCAGATTTTAAAGAAAGATTACATATTTTTGTCAGGAGATCCACAAGTTCACATTTGAGTTCTTTCAGAACTCTCGGATGAATGCCATCCGGGCCTGGTGATCTATTAGTTTTTAAATTGTCCCTCAGTCATACATAAGAACATATGAGAAGCCAATGTTGGATCAGGCCAATGGCCCATCTAGTCCAACACTCTGTCACATGGCGGCCAAAAATACCAGGTGCCATCAGGAGGTCCAGCAGTGGGGCCAGGACAGCAGAAGCCCTCCCACTGCTGCCCCTTCCAGCACCAAGAATAGAGTGCATCACCTGCCCCAGACTGAGAGTTCCCATCTATACCTTGTGGCTAATAGCCACTGATGGACTTCTGCTCCGTATGTTTATCTAATTCCCTCTTGAAACTGTCCATGCTTGTAGCTGCCACCACCTCCTGTGGCAGTGAATTCCACCTGTTAATCACTCTTTGGGTGAAGAAGGACTTCCTTTTATCTGTTCTAACCCGACCGCTCAGCAATTTCATGGAGTGCCCACGAGTTCTTGTATTATGAGAAAGGGAGAAAAGTACTTCTTAACCTGCTCTATCCCATGCATCATCCAGCATTACTTGAACGGGATAGTGTGAAGAAATGCAGGTCCTACCCCTGTACGTTATAGAGCAGATTAGACAGACCGTATTAAAAAAAACACAACCCTGAACTTCCACTGTCTTCCCCCACATTTGTCTCTTTTATATATATAGATTACGGTAATATATTTCTCTCTTTTATATTTACATTATATATATTTGTCTCTTTTATATATATATTACAGTAATATATTTCTCTCTTTTATATATAGATTATGTATATTTGTCTCTTTTATATAGAGATTACGGTAATATATTTCTCTCTTTTATATATACATTATATATATTTGTCTCTTTTATATATATATTACAGTAATATATTTCTCTCTTTTATATATAGATTATGTATATTTGTCTCTTTTATATATATATTACAGTAATATATTTCTCTCTTTTATATATAGATTATGTATATTTGTCTCTTTTATATAGAGATTACGGTAATATATTTCTCTCTTTTATATATACATTATATATATTTGTCTCTTTTATATATATATTACAGTAATATATTTCTCTCTTTTATATATAGATTATGTATATTTGTCTCTTTTATATAGAGATTACGGTAATATATTTCTCTCTTTTGTATAGAGATTATATATATTTGTCTCTTTTACATATATATCACAGTAGTATATTTCTCTCTTTTATATAGAAATGATATAGATTTGTCTCTTTTATATAGAGATTACGGTAAAATATATATATATATATATATATATATATATATATATATATATATATATATATATATATAGTATATATAGTTATATATAGTATATATATAGTTATATTACCGTAATCCCCCCCACCTTGCACACTCCCCCCCCCCTCCGGCCTTAACAGGCTTCTAGGTTAAAAAAAACGATCACCGGCCCCTTCCCCTCCCCTTCCGGCCACGTTCCGCTCTGCCTCCGCCCACTTCCTGTGAAGCCGAGCAACAGTCATCCCCCTCCTACTTTCACCGTTGGTTGGTCCTCCGAACGGGAGCGTCCATCTTTGATCCGGGAAAAGGAAACCTTCAAGGTCTGGAGGAGGAGGAGGAGGAGGAGGGCGAAAAGAGGGGGGGAGAACAACACCCCCGAGACAGGCATCAGGGCGGCAGCCCTAAAACTGGGGGGAAGCCTCCTAGTTTACTAGCGATCCGGGAGGGGAAAGGGAAGGCGAAGAGCGGTGAGTCCTGGGTGGCGGCGGCGGGGGCCGGCGTCTTTCCCTCCCTGCCCTTACTTAACATGTCTGCGCGGCGGCTGACTTCAGGACCGCGACTGCGTTCCAAGGCCGGGGGGGGGGAGAAGAGAGCGTGGGCACAAAACGGCCCCCGGGAGTCGAAGCTGGCGCTCTGGGCGCGGCGTCTCTATGGCTACGAGCACGCCGGCGGAGTTTCGTCTAGTCGATCTGGAGGGAGGGGGCAGGCGGGTTGCCGAGGAGCGGGGCCCGCAGGGAGTTTGAAGGAGAGGCGGGATCAGCAGCAGCGGAGCCCCTCCTCCTCCCCCCGGGCTGCCTCCCCTCCCCAAGCAGCAGCAGGAGCAGCAGCAGGGGCTGGCCTCACCCTCTCTCCTTAGGGGCGGGGGGGGCTGCTCTTCTTGCTGGCTCGCCCCCCTCTTCACCCCCCTTTCCCACCTCCTTGGATCTTGGCCCCCTGGCTGCTCTCCTCTTCTGCTTCGCCCCTAACTCACTTTGTGTGTCCCCCCCTTTCCCTATTGCACCCTCCTCAGATCCCACCCCACCCACCCCTTTCCCAGGCCACCCTCCCTTTTCAGCCTCTCTCCCTTTTTTATTCCAAGGGCACGACCCATTCATTGTTTCCCTCCCTTGTTTCTTTTTTTCAGCCCCCTGTCCCTAGACTTTTTCCAGTGGGAGGATACCTATCCCCTAACCATCTTGCATTTTGACCCCTGAGGGCTCTCAGGAAGAGGAGAAGAGCTCACCCCCTACTCTCCGCCTCCCCCCCCTTGTCCTTTCCTATTTTGCCCTCCCCCTTCTGGCTTGGCCCCCCCACTCCTGGATCTCTTATATCAACATTCCCCCATCTTATCTCAACATTCCCCCTTATCTCAACGTTCCCCCCCTTATCTCAACATCCCCCTCAAGTCTCCTCCACTCCTGATTCCCCCTGTTAAGCGGTCTTCCCTTCTAGGAACACTGGCCTCACCCATTTCTCCCTTTCATTTTTTCCCCTGATCACTTTGTCCCCCAAGGGGTGTTCCTTGACAGTGTCACTCCCTTCCCTGCTTCCTCTGCCCTTTAGTGCTCTTGTGCTTACTTGTCCCCCTGTGTTCCACCAACACGTCTCTCTGGTGCTGATTCCCTGTCCTCAGAACCTTTCAAGACACCCCCCTCTCCTAGTTTGGAGTTTTCTCTTTGAAATCTGTCTTCCACTCCTTTTTTTGTTTTGTATGTTAAAACAAGTTTCCTTGCTTCTGCTTTGCTTACTGCGCCCACTACCTCCCTTGTACTTTGTCTTAGGGACGTCTGTTATTTTTGTTATTTTTTCCTTTTATCCAGCAAATTTTTTATAAACTTTTAGGTTTCCTGTTTTTCCTGCTCCTAACTTTATTTTGCTTCTGCTCCTTGCCACTCTCACAAAGCCGACTGCTTGCTATTAAGGCCTTCTGACTGACAAACAGGGCATCTTCTTTCCTATAGGTGGCTTTTTCGGGGCACACAGAGAACTAATCCCGAGCTAACATTGGGTGCTTTTTAGCTTCTGTTTTTAAAAGACCTTTTCTTGTAGTTCCTGTGACAGCCGGGTTGGGGAAGATCTTCCTGTGTTAAATTCCTTTTCTCCCCTCCATCCCTTACTGGGTTTCTAGTAGTTGGAAAGGCTGAAGAGGAGGATGCCAAGGAAACTGCTGTTACCTTATAAATCTGTGTTTTCTCACTCTCGGGTTCCAAGAGGTTTGCATGACTCCTTGGCGATGAATGCCAGCAGAAGCGGCTACCGAGTCTTCTCGGCAAATTCGACAGCAGCATGCACGGAACTGGCCAAGAAAATCACTGAGTGAGTCTCTTGGATTTTTCAACCTCGTGTGGTTTATCACTATGCTGGTGTCGGGACAGTTTTCTTTAGGGGGCATTTTCAGAGGCTTAGCTGTGTCGCTGTGTAGTAGGACGGTTAGAGTCGAGTCTAGAGTCACCTTAGAGACTGACAAGATTTTCAGGATGTAAGCTTTCGAGCGCCAAAGCATTGTGGTCTCTACGGTGCTACTGGACTTGAGCTTAGCTATTTTAAATCGTATGTGGCTCAAGAATAAATCATATTTGCTAAATGAAGTTTATCTTTTTTTCCCTTCAGTCTCATAGTGAATTAATTAACCTTTAGTGATTTGATTTAAGTCAGCCGGGTTTAAGAATGTATGAGCTACGCAAGTAAGATGGATTCACTTGGGGTAATTCAAACTGAGAAATGGACTTCTTTGTGTTAAAAAAAACTCTGAAGATATTTAAAATTAAAAGAATTTTAATGTTGTAAAGGTAAAGGTTCCCTTGCTTGAAAGCCAGTCGAATCCAACTATAGGCTAAAATTCCCTAGACCAACTTCAGTTTCTTACATTAGATTTTACTAAGTTTGGATTCACGATATAGCGAAGCAAAAGGTTCCATTGTGTTTTGGTAGGCCTTGGTAGGCAGCCCAAATGTAAAATCCCCTCTGACTTTTCCCCTCCCTGGCTGGGGATAGACGCGGAGTCTTCTCTGTGATATTTAGCAAATACGATTTATTTTTGAGTCACATACCGCTTAAAACGGATTCCAGTCCGGCAGCGCCTTAGAGACCAAGTCTGATGAAGGGAGCTTTGACTCTTGAAAGGCACTGTTTTATCTGGGAATCCCTCTGAAACTCGGCAAGACTGCACGGCTCTACAGCCACCCACTCAGTGGCCCCGAGTGCAAGTCAGAGAGGAACCCCTGCCCGTCTCTCACTCTTCGACCGGGAGACCTGCTATAAACGTGGTTTGCTGAAGCCTCCTTGCAGGTGAAAACATTTGTGCGCCAATGTTGATCTAAGCATTAGTAGAAAGCAAAGGAGTTAGAAGATCTTTTAACTCGTTGGACTGTCCTGTTAGCATCTCAGTTATACTGAATAGTACAGACAAAGAGATTCACAGTTTTGCCGGCGTCACTTTTCAGATAAGACCACCCCTTCCCCATGGAGCCACATACGCTATTGGAGAGATTAAAAAAAATCAGTTCAGTCTCCCCGTTTCCTCTTAAATGAAAAACAGCCACAGGAGGCTCTGGGTTTGGTCAGAGGAGCAATGGGAGCGGGAGAAAGGGTTCATAATTTTCACAATTGCCCTCCCCACAATGCTATTCTAATTATTGCCTTCTTCTCTCCTGGGTGGGAAAACAGCTTTTTGTAGTGGTTGGAAAAAGTGATTTTGACGGGGTGGGAGGTAGGGGTGGACTCTACCACCAGGAGAAAGCTTAGCAGCCACCTCCATTCTTTTGGTGAAATTCATGGCTCCTACAGCTGTTGATAAACTTCTGGAGATGGTTGCACTTGTCTGCTGTGTAATGGCTAGTTTGGCCCCAAGTAATATCATACAGGAGGAGCTGTGGTGGCTCAGGTGGTTAAGACGCTGAACTGCAGGCTGTGGAAGGTCAGTAGTTCAGCAGTTCGAGACCCGAGCGTGCCGCATGACGGAGTGAGCTCCCGTCTCTAGTTCCAGCTCCTGCCAACCTAGCAGCAGTTCGAAAGCAAGAAACTGCAAGTAGATAAATAGGTACCGCTTCGGTGGGAAGGTAGCAGCGTTCCGTGCACCTTGGTGTTTAGTCATACCGGCCACATGACCACGGAAACGTCTTCGGGCAGCGCTGGCTCTTCGGCTTGGAAACGGAGATGAGCACCGCAACCCTAGAGTCGGATTTGACTGGCTTTTGAGCAAGGGAACCTTTACCTTTTTAATACCATATGTATATCACAATGGTATTGAGGGCAGTCATAAATGTCCTTGGAAAACATGAAATTGGATGAATTCTGGTCTTCTAAACATTTTACCGCCATATATATATATATATATATATATATATATATATTACTGAGCTATATTACTGACTAGCCAGCTACCTGTGCTTCGCTACGGTATTTAAGTTCCATAAATCCAGATATAATACCCATGATGTGAAGTTTGAAATGTGACATGTGTTGTAGAATTCTAATGGAGAAGATTGTAGTGTAAAAAATGAAGTGAGACATATATACTCTTTTTTTTTTTCTCTACCGAAGGACTTCTCTGTAGACCACATAGCTGGTTCTGCCCTCAGGTGCTACAATCACCAGGCTGCTTGTTGAGCTCAATCTGGAGCAGGCCACATAGAACTGTCCATTTCAGAAGCAATCATCTGTTAAGTCGATTGCTGCCACCTTCCACGAAAGTGATGGCCTCTCTACTTGTTTTCCTGGATTGTTTTGCTCATATGGAAACTGTGGGATTCTGAGCAGCTCAGGATGATCTTGCTGGTACTTGGCCTGCGCAGCTCAGTGCACTGCAGGAGTACTATGTGCAAACGTCTTTGTCACATTCCTAAGTTGCCTCCTCCTGGCAGCTGCCTGTCCAGTGTAGGAGAGGGTGGGGGGAGGAATATTAGAAGCCACTATGGAGGCGGTCCTGGCAGGATCACTAAGGTGTTACTGCTGGGGCAGATTCCCTCGTGGCTTTAAGCACCCTGTGACCGCTGCTGCACCTGACAGGCAACCGCCTGTTAGGTGTAGGAGGTGGGGGAGTGTGTTGGAAGCCATCAGAGAGGCTGGGCCAGCAGCATTGCTGAGGTGATCCTGCTGGGGCGGCGTTCCTGATGGATTAAAGTACCCTGGTCCTGCTTGTATACCTGACAAACACCCGCCTGTCTGGTTTTGGGGGAGATTATGTTTAAAGGCATCAGGAAGGCTGGGCCAGCAGCAGGGCTAAGGCAATCCTGCTGAGCAAACCTCCCCGGTGGCTATAAGCATCCCATCTCCTCTCCTACACCTGACAGGCAGCTGCCTGTAGAAGGGGAGGGCGGAGGAGTATTAGAAGCCACTGTGGAGGCAGGGCTGGCAGGATCACTAAGGCGTTACTGCTGGGGTGGGCTCCCTCCTGGCTTTAAGCACCCTGCAATCACTGCTGCACCTGACAGACAACCGCCTGTTAGGTGTAGGAGGTGGGGGGAGTGTGTTGGAAGCCATCAGAGAGGCTGGGCCAGCAGCATTACTGCACCTCACAGGTGGTTGTTGGCCAATCCTGATTTCCTCAACTGTCATTAGCTGTCTGAAGACTCCTGTAACTATGGACTTTTTTTACCTCAGAACACTGAGCTCTGCAGCTGACCAGTCAGAGAGTGGGGGTGCAGGGAGGCAGCCGCCTGGCAGCCACATAGGAATCAATGGGGGGGAGCACATTTTACCCCCCTTAGGTGTCGAATTTTTAAAAATCCCTTCTTAGCAAGCATCTACGCCACAGTAGGAGCGTTCTCCCTGAATTTGGTGTCTCTAGGTCCAGTGCTTTCGCCTGGGCATTGATTTTACGATGAGGGGACTTTCTATATATAGATGGATTTAGAGTTGGGAAAAGGTAGGCGCATGTTCTCTAGCCAATGCACTTATCCTCAAATTTGTTTCCAAACACTAACATAAACGTGGCCTGTAACTGGCCTTTCTAGGGGAAGAACAGCATGTTTTGAACAAAGGGTGGTGTGCAAATAAAACAAGGGTATAATTGTTCTCTTGCATTCTTAAAATGGCAAAATGGACCAACACTTGTTTTGGTGGTTGTAACAAAGTCTAAGGCCATAAACAGTGTACTTGGGAATTGTTTTATAAAATGCAAAATAGTCATATTTTCTCCCCCTCCCGTATGCTTTTCCATGGTTAAAGAGAACAGACTGTCTTGCCATCACAAGTTGCTTGCTGCAGCATACAGGTCTTATTTTCTTTGAGTTTTCATGATTGAGGGTATGAGTGGCTGGTGATTACCAGTTTGGTATTTATTGGAAAGGCTACTAGTGTTTTGGTAGAATGATGTATTATGGACAGCCTACTGAAAACTGCATTCCCGTGTAAGGTTCTCCTCTCCGTAATGCTTTGTGTTTCATAATATTGAGTGCTTTCCTGTCACCACTGGTGGCAGCTAGTAATACAAGGCAGGGAAAATCATACTATCCTCAGGGCTCATTTCCTGCAGGAGCGCACAGGAGCAAAGCTCCAGCAGTAAGGAGCCCAAGGGGCGGGCACATGCAGCAAGCCCTGCCCCCTGCTCCCAGCAGCCCCCCTTGCCTTTCACAGCCCGCTGGCCGACCCAGCAGAGCGCTGGCCCTTGAGCTGACCCTTGAGCTGCTCCGCCACTGCCTGGGCCGTGGCACCCAGCCTGCCCAGGCTCTGCCCGTCCTCATGCCGGCCCTGGTGCGGGGCCTCTGCAAGGCAGGCCCCGGTGACTACCACAAGACCTGCGAGGAGCTCCGCCCTGGCCTCCTGCATCTACTCGACCTCCTCCTGTGCCTCTGCCCTGCCACCACCCTGGCCCCCTACCTGCTCGAGGCTATGCGCATCCTCCTCTGCACCGCCCTCCTCGACCCATGAGCAGCCACGCACTTTCCTGCGCTTGCCGGCCATCCAAAAGAGTCCACTGGCACCTTTAAGGCCAAGGTTTATTCAGGCACAAGCTCTCCCTCCTCTGTGAGGGCAGATCTGAGCGCTCCCCCCCCCCCATAGCTAGCAATCCAAAACAGTCCAGTGGAGCCTGAGTGGTGGGTGTTGCCTTCTGACACATTTCCGGTGATGTCAGGGGGTGTGGCATATGCAAATAAGTTATGCTAATGAGCGCCTGCACCTCTTTTTCTGCGAAATGACCCCCGACTATCCTGACATCTCAACATGTATTCACTGATGTTATTCAATAATAGGAAGAGGGGGAAAGCTCACTGAGCGGGATGCTACTTTCAGTGAAATATATAGCTCTATCCTTTGTCATTCATTTCTTCAGATGACTCCTTCACAGTTGTCTTAATGGGACCATTTTCTTCTCCCAGTCCAGACAGTTGGGAGCACCCTTGTCTTTAGGGTACCAGTTGAGAGGCAATAAGCACAGTCACCCAGAAGCGGGATGCTGCTTTCAGTGAAACATATCGCTCTACCCTTCGTCATTCATTTCTTCAGATGACTCCTTCACAGCTGTCTTAATGGGACCGTTTTCTTCTCCCAGTTCAGACAGTTGGGAGCGCCCTTGTCTTTAGGGTACCAGTTGAGAGGCAATAAGCACAGTCACCCAGAAGTGTGCGAGAGGGTTTTGTAGTCGTAAATGACGCATCAGAAGCAGAAAGCAAGTCTTGTTAGATGACAGGAAAATGGAAGGGTTCTTTTTGCCGTCAGTTCACGGCTGACTTTTTACAACCGCCTAGGGCAGGCACGTCCAACTTCGAACAGGTAGTGCTCTATTTTTTCCGGCCAAAAGTGCCGGTGATCTACCACCATGAAAATAAAGTTTCAAATTAGATTTTAACCCACTAAAGTTGGATTCCACCACCCCGCCCCCCCATTTATAATGCACCTTCTGTCTTTTACTGGTAAGCAAAATAAGCAAAAACAAAACAGAGAGACAAAGCTCCAGAAAGAACTGCGGACATTTTTTTATTTTTTACTGAGTTATCACTTTCTTTAACTGTCTCAATAACTTTCTTTAACGTTTATTCAGAGTTATTTGTGTTAAATGTAGGGCAAATATTGATCCAGGCTGATCTTGCGTGATCTTTAAAACTTTGCTCTTGCTCGTTAGTGATACGGCTGAGCCTGCATTTCATCCACCCGCTTTTTGAAGTTGGGTGAATATTGGGTGAGGGCCAGTCTCAGGGAATCCTGGAGATGTTCATCGGTCATGCTGGAACGCTGTGTACTCTTGGTCATTTTCAGACAGGAAAGCACAGATTCACACAACTAAGTTGAACCGAAACCGGAGTGTACAGCTTCACTGCATCTTCTCAAGTGGGGAAATTTGTCTCTAGGCACTAGCTTCCGAAACGATTCTTGAGCAGCACGGGTCTTGGGAGACCAAGTGGGGCTGGTGATCTACCTCTGACCCCTCCGCAATCTATTGGTAGATCGCGATCTACCTGTTGGACATACCTGCCCTAGGGTTTTCAAGGGAAGAGACATTAAGAAGTGGTTTGCCATTGCCTTCCTCTGTGGAGTGACAGTGGTATTCATAAGAACATAAGAGAAGCCAATGTTGAATCCGGCCAGTGGCCCATCCAGTCCAACACTCTGTCACACAGCGGCCAAAATATACCAGGTGCCATCAGGAGGTCCAGCAGTGGGGCCAGGACACTAGAAGCCCTCCCACTGCTGCCCCCTCCAGCACCAAGAATAGAGTGCATCACCTGCCCCAGACTGAGAGTTCATATCTATACCTTGTGGCTAATAGCCACTGATGGACTTCTGCTTCATATGTTTATCTAATTCCCTCTTGAAACTGTCCATGCTTGTAGCTGCCACCACCTCCTGTGGCAGTGAATTCCACCTGTCAATCACTCTTTGGGTGAAGAAGGACTTCCTTTTATCTGTTCTAACCCGACTGCTCAGCAATTTCATGGAGTGCCCACGAGTTCTTGTCTTGTGAGAAAGGGAGAAAAGTACTTCTTTCTCAACCTGCTCGATCCCATTCATAATCTTATAAACCTCGATCATGTCACCCCTCAGCCGTCGTTTCTCCAAGCTAAAGAGCCCCAAGACCTTTAACCTTTCTTCATAGGGAAGGTGTTCCAACCCTTTTATCATTCTAGTTGCCCTTCTCTGCACTTCTTCCAATGCTATAATATCCTTTTTGAGATGTGGCGACCAGAACTGTACACAGTATTCCAAATGAGGTCGCACCAATGATTCCTTGGTGGTCTCCTAGCCAAACACGAAGCAGGGCCAACTCTGCTTAGCATCTGAGATCAGACAAGATTGAGGTAGCCTGTGCTTTCTAGGCCAGGTCAGGGAGAAATTACAGTGGGGGGGGGCAAAATCCCTGCTTCTGAAACAGTTTTTGATTCAAAAGGTGCTGGAGAGAGCTCCACACCTGAAAAAAGTATTTTTGGCCCCGGTCACACGGAGAATTTGCCGTGCGAGAGGCACAACTGCCGGGCGGATTAAAAGGGCGCGATCATACGGCAACATCTGGCAAGCGTCACGTGCCCATCTCCATCCCGTATCGCCCGGCCGAAGAAGCGGAGTTAATAGATACTGGGGAAAGTGCACTATTTTCTGGAAAACGCGCAGCACAGGCGGGCATTTGATCGCGGAAGTGCTAGTATGCCGTTGCATCCGGCGCCCATCCACATCCCACTGGATGCTTCTTTGTAAGCCTCTGTGGTATGCGCGCAAATCCCGAACTGCGCATGCGCACAGACGTGTGCTGCTGAACCGCCTCGCCATTCTTTGTGACGCTTCCCCACCAACTTGTGATTGCGGCTGATGGCATGTGTGTGGAGCCTCGGGGGACATGTCTGATCAAGATACTGCACTTCATTTTGTTCAGAAGCAAAAAGCCTCCCTTCCCCCGCGGATTATCTCGCTCGTGTGACTGGGACCTTTGAGGGTTGAAACTAAAGAATTGTCTCAGATAATGGAAGCTGCTTAGAACTTGCTAGATTGAGAACTGATACGTTCTTCAGGGCCAGATAGCATTCCTTGCATTAAAGAACTTCATTGTCAAATAGTTGGTCTTTCAACTGAAATATGTAACATTGCTAAGACTAAATTCCTTGCTAAGATGGTGGTCACTGATTAAAACAAATTCAGAAATCACGGACCTGTCAACCTAACTTCTGTGCCCGGTAAATCGGGGGGAAGCAATTCAGCAAGACGGAAATGGTGAACCAAGGGGAAGATAAACCTTGCTAAATCAGTGTAACTTGTTCAGTCAAAAGTCCTGCCTTACCCACTGTTTGCAAGGCTCTGAAGATGCTTTAAGGCCCACTGGTCTCTTACGCTAGTTTCATATTGAAATCCAGTTCTGATTTCAAGTCAAGGTTTTTTTTTACATACCCTTAAGAAAGGCAAAGGAGGAGCTGCAGTAGCTCAGGCGGTTAAGACGCTGAACTGCAGGCTGTGGAAAGTCAGTAGTTCAGCAGTTCGAGACCTGGGTGCCTCATGACGGAGTGAGCTCCCGTCTCTAGTTCCCGCTCCTGCCAACCTAGCAGTTTAAAAGCAAGAAATCGCAAGTAGATAAATAGGTACCACTTTGGTGGGAAGGTAACAGCGTTCCGTGCGCCTTGGTGTTTAGTCATGCCGGCCACATGACCACAGAAACGTCTTCAGACAGCGCTGGCTCTTCAGCTTTGAAACGGAGATGAGCACCGCAACCCTAGAGTCGGATTCGACTGGCTTTCGAGCAAGGGAGACCTTTACCTTTACTAAGAAAGGCAAAGACAGTAATTCTCAGGTGCTACATGCGCAACCTGATGTTTAAACAAAGTAAGTTAGGATTTTAGGATGTTAAAAGCTTCAGACAGGCAAGTGTCAAAGACAATTTACAGGATTTCAAAATCAGTCCGTTCCCTGGGGGTTACTTCCATGACTCGAGGGTTCCTTTGTCCTGTCCTAAAACTGACCTTGCTTTTCCAGCCTGCTGAAAGATGCATGACTTGAGGGTTCCCTCTCCGTGTGACATCACAGAATGCACCTTACTGGGGGGGTCAGCCACTCTCCTCAGGGAAGGAGGCTTGTAACGGTGAGTCTGTCCAGTACTGTGCATTCTCCTTAAAAGATTTATATATTTTATTTTTATTTCATTGATTTGATTTTTTCACCCCGCCCTCCCCGCCGAGGCAAGCTCAGGGCGGCTCCCATAAAGCGAATAAAACAATACACATCTTATAAAATTGCAGGGACGTTAATTAAAAACATTAAGAGTCGACGGCGCTGCAAAACAGTGAAGTGCGATTAATAACGATGGCGATACAAACCGTAGAGTGCAATTTGAGGCGCGTTCAGCGGTGCCACCGCGCTAGGTCACCCCGCGCTGGGTCTGAGTCCACGCAGGGCGCAGCTGGTAAGGCCTGTCTGAAAAGCTCCGTTTTCACGGCCCTGCGGAACTGTGGCAGGTCCTGCAGGGCCCTGACCTCGCTAGGGAGCTGGTTCCAATAGGACGGAGCTGCCAGAGAGAATGCCCTACTTAAAAGCTCACAAAAGATTTGTGAGCTTTTAAGTAGGTTAAAAAAAAGTTAAAACTTAGGAAACTTAGAGAAGGCTTAGAGGGGACATGATGGCAGTCCTCAAGTATCTGAAGGGCTGTCATGTAGAAGACGGAGCAGATCTATTCTCTCTTGCTCCGGATTGCAAGACTAGATCGAATGGGTGGAAATGACAAGGGAGTCGTTACCGGCTAGATATCAGGAGAAACTTCCTAACTGTGAGAGTGGTTGAGCAGTGGAACAGACTGCCTCGGGAGGTGGTGGATGCTCCTTTGCTGGACGTTTTCAAGCAGAGGCTGGACGACCATCTTTCGGGTATGTTGTAGGTATGTAAGGCTATCTTTCGGCTATGCTCCTGCAGAGTGCAAGGGGTTGGACTAGATGACCTCCAAGGTTCCTTCCAACATTCTGTGATTCTAAAACATTATTACATGCACTTGGTTCAGGAACCAGTTAATGGGTGTGAGATCAAAAGTGGAGTAGAATATTATACTGGGTTATCTCACTGAGTTGAAGGCGGGAGTTATCATGCGTGCCAACCTAAGCAAAAGCTAATTGAATGTTAGAGTAGGTTTGTACGTGGTCTACCATGTGAGTAGCAGCAGCGTGTTGGAGCAGTGCTTGCCCTTCCTCTGCTCATTTGTGTAACTTTTAGTATGAACTATGGCTTATGTGCATAAATGCCCACACAAGAGAGCTCTACTTGCACAGTGAATTCGCCTTTAGTTTGACTCTTTTCCTCGATGTTTAGTAGACTTCATAGTTGTCTTGTGGCTTAACATTTTCCCTTTTTTCAGCAGCAACTTAGAATCTGTGATGCAGAAGGTAGTTTGCTTGTTGCTCCAAAGGAGCACTTTCTCAAACAACTGTCTCTGGTTTCTGAGGTGGTAAATAAAATAACACAGGGCAATCTGAATTTATGCCCTTGAAATCCCATAGATTAGAGTCCAATAGGAAGCGGTGTCAGAAATGCTCTTTCTTGATCTAGTTTTGATGTGGATTGTTAGCCAAATTTCCTTATATTATTATTATTATTATTATTATTATTATTATTATTATTATTATTATTATTATTATTATTATTATTATTATTATTATTATTATTATTATTATTATTATTATTTAAGTTTGAGGGAATTATGAATATTCAAGGAGAATTAGCATATACCAGAGTCAGAATTCCCAGAGCCTGCAAATAGATGAGGAGACCAGATTGAATGAAATAATTGGTCTTTCGCTTAAGGTTTTCAAGCATACAATAATAATTGCATGTTGTTGTTGTTCAGTCGCACAGTCGAGTCCGACCCTTCGCGACCCCATGGACCAGATCACGCCAGGCCCTCCTGTCTTCCGCTGTCCGCTGAAGTTTGCTCAATTTCATGTTCTTTGCATCGATGACACTGTCTAACCATCTCATCCTTTGCCGTCCCCTTCTTCTTTGACCTTCAGTCTTTCCCAGCATCAGGGTCTTCTCCAGTGAGGGCTCCCTTCTCATTGGGTGGCCAAAGTATTTGAGCTTCATCTTCAGGATCTGGCCTTCCAGGGAACAGTCAGGGTTGATTTCTTTTAGGAGTGACTGATTTGATCTCCTTGCAGTCCGAGGGACTCTCAAGAGTCTTCTCCAGCACCATAGTTCAAAAGAATCTATTCTTCGGCGCTCGGCCTTCCTTATAGTCCAACTCTCGCAGCCATACATTACTACTGAGAATACCATTGCTTTGACCATGCGGACTTTTGTTGGCAGGGTGATGTCTCTGCTTTTTATCATGCTGTTTAGGTTTGCCATCGCTTTCCTCCCAAGGAGCAGGCGTCTTTTAATTTCATGGCTGCAGTCACCATCTGCCGTGATCTGGGATCCCAGGAACGTGAAGTCTGTCACTACTTCTATGACTTCCCCTTCTATTTGCCAAGGAATGATGGGGCCAGATGCCATGATCTTAGTTTTTTTGATGTTGAGCTTCAAGCCCACTTTTGCACTCTCCTCTTTCATCCTGAGCAAGAGGCTCTTTAGGTCCTCTTCACTTTCTGCCATCAGAGTGGTATCGTCTGCATATCTGAGGTTATTGATCTTTTCCCCAGCAATCTTAACTCCAGCTTGTGGTTCATCCAGGCCAGCATTGCATACACACACACAATACAGAGGGAAGAAATTAGAGTTGAAAAGATAGAGACATTTGCGTTAGCAGGAAGTATAGTTGGGGGGTGTTATATTACCTGTCTTGCAGCAAAAAAGGAATTAAGGGGGGGTGGAGCGTGAGCCGGCCAGGGACACACGTGGAGTCGTTCCAAACTGATCAGGAATGGAACCAGGAAGGTAGAACAGAAGAGCATGAACTCAGGGGGAGCTCATCTTAAACAGCCAAATTGTGACCTGAGGCCCTAGTCACGTGGTCGCGGGTTCCCAGGAAATGTAGACAAAAAGAGTAATATCTCAGGAAGGCGAAGACAAAAGAAATGACAGTTGGGCAATTTAGGGTTGATGAGCTTAATTGGAGTGACACCTCTTGGGGTAGGTGAGAGACACGGGGAAGGGGAGGAGGATCCAATCGCGTCCAAGATTCGGTGCTTGTTTCTTTGCCTGAGATCCTGGAGAATTCCTGTTAATCAGCACAGCGAATTCTGTGCTAGATAGACCAAAGTTTCTGATGGTCTAAGCAAGTTTTATATGGGAGTAACGCAGACTAGAGGTTTTTCTTTATGCTTGCTAATTAGAACTTGGTTTTGAATTGAAATGGTTATCCTTTGTCCTACATCTTTAGATCAGATCACAAAAAATAAGCTATTCGATTATTAAAATACACAGGTATACTCAGCCCATGACCGAAAACACTTGCTGGTAAATAAATATAAAAATTGTTCTAAGCAGAAAGAAGTGGGAACTCCTGCACCTGATTTGGTATACTAGCATGATCCAGGTATGAATTCAGGACTGTAACTATTTGAAATTAACTCCACTCTTCAACTTGTTTTTTTTCTTATCGACAATCTTGCTCTACTGGAATTCAACCCTGGTTAGAAGCCACATGGCTCAAGTATCCTGAAAAATGTTCCGAATTGAAATCGAGGTGATACGATCATTGTATCGGCTTTCTAAAGCACTCTTTGTTGAGATGCCATTATAAGCATTTTGTTCAGAGGAAAAGTACACACTTTGTACTCTGGCACCACAGAGTTTCAAGTGAGTGGAGGTGATCCAGCTTGCAGTAGAATTTAGTCAGCTCCAGTTACCTAGCAGAAGATAGATCTTTTTGTTAAACTAAAATTAGGCTGTGGAACCTCAGCGTAACTTAGTAAATCCGTTTTAATTTTTACTACATTTTATCTCTCCTTTTGCTCAAAGGAGCAGAGGGTGATATGCATCTTCATCAAACATCCTCTTCATCAAACATCTCACAATACCAGAACTCGTGGGCACTCCATGAAATTGCTGAGCAGTCGGGTTAGAACAGATAAAAGGAAATACTTCTTCACCCAAAGAGTGATCAACATATGGAATTCACTGCCACAGGAGGTGGTGGCAGCTGCAAGCATGGACAGTTTCAAGAGGGAATTAGATAAACATCTGGAGCAGAAGTCCATCAGTGGCTATGAGCCACAGGGTATAGATGGGAACTCTCAGTCTGGGGCAGGTGATGCACTCTATTCTTGGTGCTGAAGGGGGCAGCAGTGGGAGGGCTTCTAGTGTCCTGGCCCCACTGCTGGACCTCCTGATGGCACCTGGTATATTTTGGCCACTGTGTGACAGAGTGTTGGACTAGATGGGCCATTGGCCTGATTCAACATTGGCTTCTCTTATGTTCTTATGTTCTTATGTGCTATGATTTAGGTTTGACAAGAGATTATAGTGATTTTTTTTTCTTTAATTCTGTATTCTATAGAATATGTGTTCCTCCACGACTGCTTTGCTTATTAGGGTTGCCAAGTCCCATCTTCACCCCCAGCGGGGGACTTTGGGGGGGGTGTTCCTGGAGGGGCGGAGCATCCCCGACGTGATGACGTCACGTTGGGGACGTCCCGCCCACCTGCCCAATCTTCCAGCAGCGCTGGCTCCCTGTACTTAAAGGGGCCTCTTTAAGTGCAGAGAGCTGGCATTCCCCCCCCGCGCCCCCAATCTCCGCTGAGATCATGCGTGCGGGAAATGCCGTCTCCTTGCACCCAAAGAGTGATTAACCCATGCCTACAAGCATGGACAGTTTCAAGAGGGAATTAGATAAACATATGGAGCAGAAGTCCACCAGTGGCTATTAGCCACAGGGTATAGATGGGAACTATCAGTCTGGGGCAGGTGATGCACTCTATCCTTGGTGCTGGATGGGGCAGCAGTGGGAGGGCTTCTGGTGTCCTGGCCCCACTGCTGGACCTCCTGATGGCATGTGGTCTATTTTGGCCGCTGTGTGGCAGAGTGTTGGACTAGATGGGCCATTGGCCTGATTCAACATTGGCTTCTCTTATGTTCTTATGTTCTATGTTAAGAATACAACAAATAAAATATATCGACACACAACCAATTTAGAAGCAAATAAGAAATACATTTTTAATTATCTGCAGGAGATTTATGTAAAAATACAAGGTGGAACAAATAAAAAAATGTAATTAGCTATTGTATGAGGTAACTGAATAGACAATTCAGTGATGTAACAATAATCCCCAATTTTTGTATGTATTTTTTTTTTTGTCTTTTCTGTTTGTCTTTTATAAAAATAAATTTGGGGGGGGAGATTGCTTTGCTCGATTTAGAATTGTTCTGACGATCTTGAGGTGGGATCTCCCCAGCATATTTAGATATAGCTACAGCAAATGGGATTGCCTCATGAAATGTGGAATAGCTTGATGTTTTGTAGGGTAACATTCAATGTCATTATAAGCATTTTTTTCATCTAAAGTAATTTGTGCCCTATAGAGCTGCAGTGTTTGATCAGGCCTGTAAGTATCATATAGAGCAATGTCATTTATACCATATAGCGTCATGGCTGGCCTCCATTTCTCCTCAAAGCTTGTCTTTTAGTACTGATATTTGTCGGTACTGTTCACAAGCTAGAGTTTGCACGATGTGAGCCATTCTATACAAATCAACCGCTATTGCCTGAGAATCTGACTCTTCTGGCCTCTCTCTTTCTCTCTTTTCTTCAGGCGTCTAGGTGCTGAACTGGGGAAATCTGTGGTGTATCAAGAAACCAATGGAGGTGAGTCCGGGTTAGGGGTCCGTGCAAAGCAATCTTGCCATGTTGTTCAGAGAAACTCACCTGTCAGTCACAGCACCAGTCTAACACCCATGAGCAGGTAACAGTTAAACATTTCTTGCGGAGAAGTACTTTTCTGAAGCTAGACAATAGTTTCAATGGAAAATTAAAAACCAGGCCGGGAGTTAGGAAATCAAATAAAGAGTTCCCTCAGTGGCACCTGAAAAGTGAGATATGGCATTTGTTCTGACAAGAACAGAAACAACTTTGCTGGTTTAGATTTATGTTGGTGAGCCTCAGACAAGCACACTCAATCTGGGTGTACGTTTCTGTGACGATCCGGACTCCTTATGTCACTTCTGTCTTTGTAAAATCTCTTGGCTTTGTCGCAAGATTTCAGCTGTGGTGCTCATTGATTTGTTACATCAGAGCTACCTAGGTTATTTGACTTGAGTTTTACAAACCAAAGTTTGCTTCATGGATTGTGTTATGGAAGGCTGAGTTCAGACTGGCAGTTTGCCCCAAGATAGGCCCATTTCGGCAACGTTGCGCAACCGGATTAAAGGGGCCGTTCACACAGGCACATCTGTCCAGCGTTCCCTAGCCGTACTCAACCCGTCTTGTAATGCTTCCCTCCCGAGTAAAAGTGGTATCAACAGGGCTGGCTCGCCCACTAGGTGAGCTAGGCACTCGCCTAGGGCGCCGGGCCTGCAGGGGCGCCAAATGGCCCCCTGCCCCCCGCCACTGCCTCCCTGCCGCCGCTGCCAGCGAAGTGCCCCAGCGGGGCTCAGGAGGCGGTGGCGGTGGCAGAACTTGCCTGCCCTCCCCCCGCCGGCGCTCCCCTCCCCCCGCCACCTCCCCTCTCCTCCAAGCTGGCGCTGGGAGGGAGGGAAAGGGTGGGTGTTTGAAACCTCACCCCTTCCCTGGCTTGCCTCGGCGCCCCCGCAGCTGCGGAGCCCCCTTCCCTGGCTTTGAACCCCCGCCCCCTTCCCTGGCTTTCCTGGGGGCCCCACAGTTGCAGAGCCTCCAGTAAAGTTGGCGCTGGGAGAGAGGGGGTGGGGGCTAGAACCCCCGGCCCTTCCCTGGCTTTCCTGGGGGCCCCGCAGCTGCGGAGCGCCCAGTAAAGCCAGCACCCCCCCCCAGTCTCCAGGCCCCACTGGGAGGTTGGCATCCCTGGTGGGGTGGGCGCCCCAGGCTGTCCTGCCAAGGGCGCCCAGACACCTGGGGCCGGCCCTGGGTATCAAACCCTGGAAAGCGTGTCTATCCCACGTATATCCCGCACCAACAAAGTGTGAACGCTAAAATCCATGATTTTGATTGTGTGCTTATGTGCTCATGTGCATAAGCGCACATCTCCAGATTAGCAAAAAAAGAAAGCTGCGCCTTACAGTTGGGCCAACAGTGTGAACGCTCCCTTACGCCTCCTCCCGGTATGCTCCCGCATCAGTCGGCGCAGTGTGACTGCGAAAACCCGGAACAGTTTGTTCCAGGGCTTTTTTGCCACGACTCCCTCCCGCTTCAAACTGCCAGTCTGAAGTCAGCCAAAATGTGTGCATTTCCAGGAAGCTGTCATCTATTGGAAATGACAACCCTAGCCCGAACCAAACTGAAATTCAGAGTCAGGGCCTTATCTTCATATTAATTCCAGAATATGCTCTGTAAATGATCCCTAACTACTTCGGTCCCAGGTCATTAAGAAATTTGTGTATCAGTTCCAATAACTAGTAGCTGGTTTATTTGGTGAAGCAGCAACCAAGCATTTTGCTGCCGAAGGAAGCAGTGTCATCCCTCACGATCCTGAACTGGCATATCATTGTAAGGAATCTAGCTATGATGGGATATCTTAATAGTTTATGACTTTTGTTCTGACTTGTTTGTATGTTGCCAGGGCTATTTTGGGGCAGGAACGCACAGGAACGGAGTTCCAGCTGACTTCCGAGTTGGCCATGCCCAGCAGGAACTCATTAGCATAATAGGCCACACCCAACAGCAGAAACTCATTAGGATTGGCTACATTTGGGGTGTGTGGCCTAACATGCAAAGGAGTTCTTGCTTCAAAACGCCCTGGGTCTTGACAACAAACAAGGTAAACAGAATAAGAAGCAAAAGGTGGGTGTGGCTGGACGACCACACTTCTGGTAACATGGGGGTGTGGCCTAATAGGCTAATGAGCTGTGCTGTCGGGGATGTGACCTAATATGCTAATGAGCTTCTGCTGTTGGGTGTAGCCTGTTATGCTAATGAGTTCCTGCTGGGCTTTTTCTACAAAAAAAACCCCTCTGTATGTTGCCATTTCATTGGTCCTGTATGATTACTATTCAGAACTCTCCTGTTGGATCAAACCTAGGTTCATACACTCCTGTGTTTTGTTTTCAGCAGCTGCTAGGTGCTTCTCTATGCAGCCACTATTATCCACAGTGTAAAACCTTGCAACATCTGTTGACCAGAAGCAACAGGGAAAATAGCCTACATACCATACTAAGCAATGTCTTCAAACTGCTTTTTTTTAAAACAAAAACAGTGTCGGATTCCAGCTGAACTGGTCAATTATTAAGAATTTAATCAGTAAATCTAGATATTGAGTAAAACTTAAGGATAAATCATCATTGATTGTATCATAGTAACCGAACCCTATTATTGTGTAATGGAAGAAATGAAGAATCAGGGCTGAGTTCAGACTGGCAGTTTGAAGCGCAAGGGAGTCGTGGCAAAAGGACCCGGAAGAACGTGTTCCCGGGTTTTCCCGGTCACACTGTGCAGCCTGATGTGGGAGCATACCGGGGAGGAGGCGCAAGGGAGCGTTCACACTGTTGGCCCGCCCCTGGCAGAGGCGCGGCTGTAAGCGGCTTTTGGGGGGGTGATCTGGTTATGTGTGCTTATGCACTCATGCTTGTAAGCGTTCATGCGCAAAAGCACATCTCTACCAGATCACGCCTTTCAGCGTTCACACATCCAGAAGTAGGATAAGTGCAGGATAAACGCACTCTCTGGGGTTTGCTACCACTTTCAAGTGGTATCTTTTAAACTCGGGAGGGAAGCGTTACAAGACGGGTTGAGTACGGCTGGGGAATGCCTGATAGATGTGCCTGTGTGGACCGGACCCTTTAATCTGTTTGTGAAATGTTTCTGTAACGTGCCTATCTCGGGGCAAACTGCCCGTCTGAACTCGACCAGTATTTGAAAAGTCAGTCATTTTTTTATTTATATCCTGCTTGGGATACCAAAAGTTTATAACATCATTCTCCCCACTTGATTTTATCCTCACTTCCACAACTGTGTGAGATTGGTTAGGCTGAGAGTGTATGCCTGGCCCAAGATCCTCTCTTCAGCCAATGCTGCTAGGCTTTTTATTTGGAGGTGCATGTGCTACTTGGCTAACTTTGCAAGCGGCGCACCCGGTGAGCTTTCACGGCAGAGCGGGGTTTTAGACCTGGGTCTCCTGATTCAGGTCTGACGGTGAACACTATACTTATGCTCCTCCAGTTCTGAACTTTCCTTTTTGTTTCCATGAACTTCATGGACCGAAACAGGTTTCTGCCCTTTCTCACATGCTAGTTTGTCCCTTGATTTGTGGTGTGTATTTCTAAATATAACCCAGGTTTTTTCCACATGCTGGATGGAGGAATCTGAAGAAGCGAAGAGGCTTAAGAGTTGTACATATGCATGCTGTGTAGCAATTACTTGGTGCTTATGCATGTTTGCATCAGTTATGGGAAAGCATTCTGAAGCAGTAAAGGGGAAGCTATAACGATGTTCCGAAATCTTCACTTATTCTCAGAATATTTCAGGATAATTTTTTTCCCTGTTTTTCTGTTGAATTTCTTTGGAGGGGAGGGAAATCTGGGATGGGGATCCTTCTCAAACATGTGCTGTTTCTGGGCCTTCACACCTCTTTTCGGGAAGCACCAGCCGCCACTGACTAAAGCTCCATGCAAGATGGTTGCTGCTACCGTCATGTCACAGATTTGTGATACACAAGCCGCCCTTTTCTCTACCCATTTTGCTTATAACTCGGACCGACTAGAATATTTGAACAGCAGATTTCTCACACTTCTCTGGTGGTGCTGAATGTACAGGTGAAAATAATCAGACGTTGGGCAGACTCTGAAGGTTTGAAGGCCTGTTGTTTCAGACATCCATTTAGGAAGTTGTCTATAAAAATTTATTCTGGGAACATTTAAAAGTTCTCCTCCTCGGCCAACACTACTAGGTTTGTTGTTTGGAGGTGCGTGCGCTATTGGGCTAACTTTGCAAGCAAAGTGCATCTCTTAAGTGTAAATCTTTTGTTCCCTCTCTTCAGAAACAAGGGTTGAAATAAAAGAATCTGTCCGAGGCCAGGATGTTTTCATTATTCAGACAATCCCAAGGTAAATTTTTATGGATTGAGTTTGATTTATTATTATTTGAAAACCCAGGTTCTTGGTATGTGGAATCTACCGGTGGGGGGGAATTATTTTTGGTGTGTTTCCATTTATTAATGTGAATACTCTTCTGTCAGTCCTGCTATGACTTTGTCATCCATTATTAGGGGAATATGTAGTGTTAATCTCTCTATATAATAATTCTGTTTTGGTCATGGACTCTCCTGAACATTCCACACGCTCTCAAATCAGTTGGCTCCCTGATCTGTCACTCAGAAGCTGTCCCTATCCACTGGCTGCATTGGCTGAGTCTTGCCTCCAATATTCTAAACAGTTTGGTGTTCCTCTCCCCCCAGGCTCTAGCTCTCAAATCTACAGGTATTTCCCAACCCAGAGTTGGTATGACACAACGACCTCTTCCCGGCCGTTGCCATGACTGAGTTGGGGCGTCCCTGTATACATATATTTATACTGGATTCAGAGATTGTACTCTGAAGTGACTGATCACTTTTACTTTCCTCAGTGCTGAACAGTTCACGCTAAAAAGTAGTCTCTTCGGGGTTTATATTTCTTGTGGATGGATTGAGGACAACTGCTAGATATAGATCTTTATCACAAAGTCAGGCACCAGTGCTTGTGAGAGGCAAACAGCACTTCTTTATTTCACAGCAAACTCAACAGGGGGTGGGATATTTACACAGGATATTTTGTTTCTTTATAGACTAAAAGCTTCACTCTGCTTGCACATAGGCTGTAGGCTTATCACCCTACATTTGTCACAGATTGACATTAGTACACAGAAACCGTTTGTGATTCCACTCTCCAGTATCTGACTGTGGTTAGCCTTTGGAATTTATCTTCCTGGTTCCCTGAGACTGACTGGTGCACCTACTTCAGCTTTTCCAGTCTCCCCCCAGTCCCTTAGTCCTTCCTATAACCACTTTACAGGTTCCCTTGGAGCAGTGCATCTGGTGTTTTGTGACTACTGAGGACTTATATTATTTCTCCTATCCATTCTCTCTCCTCTCATTAGAGGATAACAGTTAGGAGTGTTATTCAGCCCCAGTTTTCCTCAAACGGCTGGCTTGCTGTTTAACTCAGCTCCAGAGGCCACTTTCCTCCCAAGAGCTCTTCAGCTTACTCTCTTCCAACGGACTCTGTCAACTGTCAGCTCTCAACCATCAGTTGTTAACTGTTAACTTTCACTTATTGAGGATTCCAAGCAATCTTGCCCCCACCACTCTCAGTTATGTGACTCAGTAGCTCTTTTGTTTACCTGCTGCTGTTCACCAAACCTTTATTTCTGTCACAGTTGGCAACCCTGTAGCTGGCTATGGAACCACTTTCCGGACCCTAGGAGGAGGTGCTTTTCTACCTTAGCTGGCACTGCATAACTCCAAATCAATATAAGTCAGGGGTAGAGGTAACCATACCTTTTACCATGAGGCTGTCCTCCCATACTATCCACTTGGGGCACGAAAATAGCTAAGCAGAAGGAAAGAAACATGGCTTGCCTCCCTCTATTTTCCCCTTCCGTCTGCTGCCCCACCAGCCACAGCTGGAACACTCACCTGGAGCTTCAGATGCCACATACGGCTCTCTCACACACATTGTGTTGTTCCCGGCAGGGTGGCTGGGGAAACGAAGGGGAGGCATGCCTCCCCAGTCGATCTTCCCTTCCACAGTCAGTGTCCCCCTCCCTAGGTAGGCTTGAGGGTGGGGGGAGCAAAGAAAGAAAGCAACTTTAAATTTCAATGTGTTCTCAAAGCCCCCCCCCAATCCGGCCAGCTTGGAGAAGGCATTTGTCTCTTTAAATCCCTTCTCCAAGCCAAGCTGGCTGGCGTGGAAGCATGAGGGGGACTGGAGAACACATTTAAAGTTAGTAACTTCCTTTCCAACTCTCCTTTCCTTCCTTCCTTCCTCCCTCCCTCCTCATTTATTTGCTTTCTTTCCACCTCTCCTTTCCTTCCTTCCTTCCTCCCTCCCTCCTCACTTATTTGCTTTCTTTCCACCTCTCCTTTCCTTCCTCCCTCCCTCCCTCCTCATTTATTTGCTTTCTTTCCACCTCTCCTTTCTCTCTCTCTTTTCCCCTTCCTCCCTCCCTCCCCCATCTATTTGCTTTCTTTGTTTTTCTTTCTCTCTCTGTCTTTCCCCCTCCCTCCCCCATCTGTTTGCTTTCTGCTACCCTATGAACTGTATCTGTGTAGTAGGCACTACTGGAAAACATCATTGTCCTTCATTAGCCTGAGTCATTCTGGGGAAAAGGAAAATGACACATTGTTAGCTTTCTGTCTTAATTGCTTGGGTGGAGGGGGGTTGGCTTTACGTAATTCTTGGCTATTTTCCTCCATTTGAGAACAAAGCTTTCTTGTGTATGAAACGTCGTATCAAGTGCATTGTGGTGGAGGTAGAACAAATCAAATGAGCCAAATGAACAAACCAAATCAGGCAAGTTAAGTGTAGGTTACTTTTCAAAAGAGAAGTTACAATGACCAAATGAGAGCAGTGGGCGATGAGCCACAAGGTATAGATAGGAACTCTCAGTCTAGGGCAAGTGATGCTCTGTATTCTTGGTGCTTGGGGGGGGGTGTCCAGGCTTCACTGGTGGACCTTCTGGTGGCCCCTGTTATTTTTGGCCACTGTGGGACAGAGTGTTGGACTAGATGGGCCATTGGCCTGATCCAACATTGACTTCTCTTATGCTCTTTATTCTGGGGCAAGTGATGCTCTGTCTTCTTGGTGCTTGGGGGGGTCAACAGTGGGAGGGCTTCTAGTGTCCTGGTCCCACTGCTGGACCTTCTGATGGCCCCTGGTATTTTTGGCCACTGTGTGACAGAGTGTTGGACTGGATGGGCCATTGGCCTCATCCAACATTGGCTTCTCTTATGTTCTTACGTCTGGGGCAAATGATGCTCTGTATTCTTGGTGCTGGGGGGGTCAACAGTGGGAGGGCTTCTAGTGTCCTGGCCCCACTGCTGGACCTCCTGATGGCCCCTGGTATTTTTGGCCACTGTGTGACAGAGTGTTGGACTGGATGGGGCCATTGGCCTGAACCAACATGGCTTCTCTTATGTTCTTATAGATGAAACACTCTGTCTGGGGCAAGTGATGCTGTGTCTTCTTGGTGCTTGAGGAGGGTCAACAGTGGAAGGGCTTCTAGTGCCCTGGCCCCAGTGCTGAACCTTCTGATGGCACCTGGTATTTTTGGCCACTGTGTGACACACGAGTGTTGGACTGGATGGGCCATTGGTTTGATTCGATGCTGTGTCTTCTTGGTGCTTGGAGGGGGGTCAACAGTGGGAGGGCTTCTAGTGCCCTGGCCCTGCTGGTGGACCTCCTGGTGGCCCCTGGTATTTTTGGCCATTGTGTGACAGAGTGTTGGATTGGATGGGCCATTGGCCTGATCCAACATTGGCTTCTCTTATGTTCTTATGGCCCCACTGCTGGACCTCCTGATGGCACCTGGTATTTTTGGCCACTGTGTGACACAGAGTGTTGGACTGGATGGGCCATTGGTTTGATTCGATGCTGTGTCTTCTTGGTGCTTGGAGGGGGGTCAACAGTGGGAGGGCTTCTAGTGCCCTGGCCCCGCTGGTGGACCTCCTGATGGCACCTGGCCTTTTTGGCCACTGTGTGACAGAGTGTTGGACTGGATGGGCCATTGGCCTGATCCAACATTGGCTTCTCTTATGTTCTTACGTTCTTAAAGACTGACTTAGTGATATGCCTCGGAGAACTGGAAGGCTCATAAAGGTGCCATCCCAGGTAACTGGGGGAAATCAGAGGGCCCCCTGTCTGGTGTGGTGACAAGTGCAGATGAAAAAGAGGCATGGCTGGATTACTCACTGTATTCAAGAGATTATTATGTGCGGCAAGCTTCTTATAATGTAGCCAGCAAACATAGACAAATGAGCAGACATACTTAAGCCTAGACACCAATATAATCAGTATAATTGGCCGGCTGAAGGCCCACATGTGGTTAAATTGTTTCCAGATGCACGAAGGATGCATGCGCTCTAGGTGTATGGGTGTTTTTTTGTGAGGGGAAAATGGGCAGTCAGTCCTGATCCAGGTTAGACTTCCCCTTCTCCGCACTCAGCCTCTGATACGATCGAGGGTGTTGCAGGAAAGGGGACTGCATTGCAGTCTTTCTTCGACATCTGTGCTGAATAGGTTAGGATGGTGATTTTCAAACTCCTTACCCTCTGGGACCCCTTTCCGTATTGCGATCGCTCCCGGTGAATTCTCGTGTTTCCACTTTGCAATATCCATATGCTGTAGAACAGACGTGTCAGACTCATTTGTTATGTGGGCTGGGTCCAGGCCCATAGCCAGGATTTTTAAAGTCAGGGGGCATTTAAATTTCTCAGGGGGCACTGGCTGATCAATTTAATCCAGGGGAGAAGGCCATGACACCCTGGGCTGGATGGAAAGTCAGGGGGCCTTGCTAGCAAGTGGGGGGGCCTAGCCCCGAGATGCCCCGCTGTAGCTACAGACCTGGCTGGATCTGACATAAATGTCTCTTTGCCGGGCCAGGCCGTGTGTGCTGTAAAATATAATGCGAACCAAGGGGGCCAAACTGGCTCTCTACTTAACCACTACACCAAACTGGAGATAGAAATTGTATAAAGGACAGCAGCTGGTAAGATCTGGAGTTGGTGTGTCCTCACCGCAAGGCCCCTGGGGTGGGAGGGGTGCAAAGGAAAACCCACATGGACAGACTGGAGAGCCAGCAGTGCTGTGCTCAGAGCAGATGCTCCCACAATGCTTGCCTGTTGCGCTAAAGCCATGAGGGAGTGGCTCTGCCCATTCCCCCCCAGCACTCCCTCCCTTACATCAGTTGTTTGCAGGCCGCATAAGAGCCCTGGATGGGCTGGATCCAGCCCCCGGGGCCTTCTGTTTGACACCCCTGCTGTAGAAAATCTTGAGCTTGTTCTAGGATGCATTCTCATTTCAAGGAAAGTCCTGGCAGGATTGGTTGGGCCTGCACAAACCTGAAAGTCAGTCTAGAGTGTTCCCAATGCTCTCGTTTGGCTGCATATTTGAGAAGATTGGAAATGGCACTCGAGCCGTTTTCTGGGAAGATTCTCTACTGCTGCTGATCCTCTTGTTACGGAACCATTGACAAGTTTCTCTGGAGTTCCAGGATTCTTGTCAACACAGATTGAAAACCACTAGATTAGGCTGAAAGAGGCTTCTGTCCAGAACCTTAGAATCATACAATCATAGAATGTTAGCGTTGGAAGGGACCTTTGCAGGTCATCTAGTCCAACCCCTGCACTCTGCAGGAGCACAGCCAAAGATAGCCCTACATACCTACAACATACCCGAAAGATGGTCATCCAGCCCCCACTTGAAATCGTCCAGGGAAGGAGCATCCACCACCTCCCAAGGCAGTCCGTTCCACTGCTCAACCGCTCTTACAGTCAAGAAGTTTCTCCTGATATTTGGCCGCTAATGACTCCCTTGTAATTTCGACCCATTAGATCTAGTCTGGCAATGCAGAGCAAGAGAGAATAGATCTGCTCCATCTTCTACGTGACAGCCCTTCAGATACTTGAAGACTGCCATCATGTCCCCTCTAAGCCTTCTCTTTCCCAGGCTAAACATACCCAACTCTTTCAGCCTTTCCTCGTAAGGCTTGGATTCCAACCCTCTCACCATCCTGGTTGCCCTCTTCTGGACACGCTCGGGCTTGTCAACATTCCTTCCTTAAGCAAAGGTTTCCTATACAAAGATTTCTAACTGTAGTACCCAGTCCGGGTTTTTTTTGTTCGTTTGTTTTTAAATTTTGGAAGAATTAAGGAGTGGTGGCTATGGATTGATGATGCCGATTTTACCTGTTTCAGAGACGTCAACACCGCAGTGATGGAACTCTTGGTCATGGCCTATGCACTGAGGACATCCTGTGCCAAAAATATCATCGGGGTCATCCCCTACTTCCCCTACAGCAAGCAAAGCAAAATGAGGAAGAGAGGCTCGATAGTTTGCAAACTCCTCGCTTCCATGTTGGCCAAAGCAGGTGAGTGGGTTCGTCAGAGGCAACAAGGTATTACTTTCCTCATTTATGAACGGTAATGGCGGAGCTTGGAATGCAGGATGCCTTGATTGACAACCCCAATGAGGCCCTTGGCCTCAGAGGAAACACACCTGTTTGGGAAACCAGGCTATAAAACCTTCTTGCTACTGGCAAAGAGGAGCTCTTCCCCGTATATGGAGACACGTGGGTAGAACAGTTGATAAGCATTTGTCCACCTGCCAAAAAGAGGCAGGAGAGATTATTTTTTTATTTCCTGAGCTGTGGCAATCAAAGACCAAGGATGTGCACTTTTGTTATGATTGGGTAAGGGGTAAATGGCAGGAAATGCAAGCAGTCAGACCTGATTTCCAGATAGGTCAAAACAGAACTCCTCCCAGTCGGGCGGCAAAGAGTTAAACAGTTTAGCCTGCTCTGTAGGTGGTGCACAAGCCAAGAACCAGGAAATGGAGGCAGAGTATGTCAAGTCTATATCAACCGGCCTCTGTTTCGAAGTGCTGGCTTTTCTTGTGCCCATTCCTCTGAAAGGCGTGTCAAGGTAGACCCTGTGACTTGGAGAATTAGCTAGCCTCGTGTTTTGATTCTCTCTTAGTTTTCTGTATCACTTGTGCTGTCGTTCTGATCAGGGCTATTTTTGTAGAAGAAGCGCAGCAGAAACTCATTAACGTATTGAGGCCACACCCACGACAAAACAAAGCATTAGCATATTAGGCCACGCCCCCATGTTACCAGAAGTCTGGTCATCCAGCCACACCCACCTTTTGCTTCTTATTCTGTTTACTTTGTTTGTTAAAACCCAGGGCTTTTTTTGTAGCAGGAACTCCTTTGCGTGTTAGGCCACACACCCCGAATGTAGCCAATCCTAATGAGTTTCTGCTGTTGGGTGTGGCTTATTATGCTAATGAGTTCCTGCTGGATGTGGCCAACTTGGGAGCCAGCCGGAACGCCGTTCCTGTGCGTTCCTGCCCAAAAATAGCCCTGGCCCTTAACAAAGAATGAGGATAGCTCATTTCAGTTATCAGTAATACTGACAATAAGGCCTTCTGGTCTATCGTCAATACTACTATACAGGGGCAGATTAACCCTTAAGCAGACCAAGCACGTGCTTAGGCCACCAGGGCCAAAGGGGGCACCACAAAGTTGGGAAAAGGGTGAAAAGGAAAAAAAAAGAATGAAGATTTGTTAAAAACAAAACAAAACGATAAAACTAGTGCAAATTGATCGTGGTGCACCCCAGGGTTATCTTCTATTTTTTGTTGGCGAGGTGCAGTGTCATAGTAAAGGTAAAGGTTCCCTTGCTCGAAAGCCAGTCGAATCCGATTCTAGGGTTGCGGTGCTCATCTCCGTTTCAAAGCCGAAGAGCCAGCGCTGTCCGAAGACGTTTCCGTGGTCATGTGGCCGGCATGACTAAACACCAAGGTGCACGGAACGCTGTTACCTTCCCACCGAAGTGGTACCTATTTATCTACTTGCAATTTCTTGCTTTCGAACTGCTAGGTTGGCAGGAGCTGGAACTAGAGACAGGAGCTCACCCCGTCATGCGGCACCCGGGTCTCGAACTGCTGAACTACTGACCTTCCACAGCCTGCAGTTCAGTGTCTTAACCACTTGAGCCACCGCAGTGTCATAGGCTATGTTTAAAAGTAAAATGCAGGTGTTTAAAAGTAAAACGATGGAGCCAAATTCAGTTGTCATGACAGTCATTTCAATGAGGGGGGTACCAAGATTGGTCAGTGCTTAGGGCACCAGTGAGCCTTAATCCGCCCCTGCTACTATAAACCCAGCCTCTAAAATCCCATGCTGTATTGCTGCTTTGACATGGGAAGTCTGTTTCAAGATGCTAATGGGCCTAGTCTACCTGTTGTTATTCCTCTTGATGTAGCAGCATCCTGGCCTGAGCTATCAATTAAGGAGGTTATTTGCCCCACCCTACTACCTTCGGGATAGGATGAAGGCTGGAAGAAGACCGGGCCCTTCTACTTCCCAGTTCCCTTCCCGTCCAGTCATGCCTAGCCCTGCCACTATACTCTCCCCTCCCCAGGAGCACTGGCATCCCCTGCCCATAGAAAAGTCATTTCTGAACATAAAATTGACAAAACTCCGGAAGCACTCCTTTTAAATCTCAGAGATGAAACCATGCTAACTTCGACACAAAAGGAAAGAATCAGTATGTTACTATTTGCAGCGAAAACAACCATTGCAGCCGCAGGGAAATCCCAGAACACATTAAACGTGAACCTCTGGTATCAAAAACTATGGAACCTATACGTAATGGGGAAAAAATTCAGACGTTTTGAAACAAAACAAACCCAAAGGCGAACATAATGATATCACATGTATTTGGTCTCCCATTTTAGCACGTCTGACCACTAAAGAAACAATACCTGATGTAATAAGCATTCTCCATCTGTTGTAAAATTTCAAAAGAGTACTAAAGACACATGGTATGACTGTACGGAAATGAACATACTGCATTGCAAATGAGAATGTATAGAGCACTATATGTATATGTAAACTATATATGCATGCCTATCTTACTCATTATTGTTGTAATTGAAAAATGAATAAAACTACTTTGGGAAAAGTCATTTCGGGGGATTTTTGAACCTTGGCGTTGGGCTTTCTGTTGACAGAAAAATAACCACCTTGCTTAAATATTGCATGGAAACGCCGGCAAAAGTAATGCTTTTGAGGCTCACGACTAAACGACTGCAGTTTACAAAGGAGGAAAATGTTTAGTAAATGTCAAAAGACCACTATGAGGCCAACATCCTGCCTCACTAAAGTTCAGCAGGCTCTGTAATGTACATGACTGTGTAAACAAGAATCCTGATAGATTACCCCAGCCTAAGAGATCATGTAAAGGTAAAGGTAAAGGTTCCCTTGCTCGAAAGCCAGTCGAATCCGACTCTAGGGTTGCGGTGCTCATCTCCGTTTCCAAGCCGAAGAGCCAGCGCTGTCCGAAGACGTTTCCGTGGTCATGTGGCCGGCTTGACTAAACACCAAGGCACACGGAACGCTGTTACCTTCCCACCGAAGTGGTACCTATTTATCTACTTGCAATTTCTTGCTTTCCAACTGCTAGGTTGGCAGGATCATGAATTGGTCAGCAATTAACGGAAACCATTTTGAGTGAGGTTTAAGCCCCATTGCTTAGAGAGTGATTAGGTGCTTTAACGCAATTGAGATCTCTCCTTTTCCCCCCTTCTCTCAGGTTTAACTCACATCATCACTATGGATCTTCATCAGAAAGAAATCCAGGGCTTCTTCAGCTTTCCGGTTGATAATCTGAGGGCGTCGCCTTTCTTGCTTCAGTACATACAGGAAGAGGTGAAGTTATTTTGGTCTATCAACCTTTGGCAGCATTTGGTCACAGCCAGCTTTTATTTTCCCTGTCACGAAGATGACTGCGCTTAGTCAGGGAAAATATCCCTTAATATTCTCATTTTATTCTGTCATGCAACCCCTCTTCCTCACTTTGGTTTCACTTTTAATGTACCTTTTGATGTGTTCTGAAATGAGTCGTGAAAACAAAGGGGGAAGCGAGTGGTTGCTTTTTTTTAGATACGACATGAGCTTGAAGAGAAGTAAAATGCTTTTGGGCTATTCCTGGTAGCTCTTGGGCATTGCTTTGCTATTACTACGGGTCATTGCGTTCCGGTCACTCTGGGTTGCTTGTCTGACAGTCAATATTTCTAAAGGAAATTCCGAACTGGGGAATTTGTATAAGGCAATACATGCTGGCCTTTCTGATCAAACTGGAAAACATCCACTGCTTTCGAGCAGGGCATTGAATTTATAACTGGTGATGCCTTTTGAGACTTAAAATTTGAGACGAAAACCGTATAAAATCTCATTAAGGGTACAGTTGTAAGGAAATCTACAAGACCAAAGGCTCAGTCCTCCTGGAACGTGCCGTCCCTTCTCCAGACACATGAAATGCTGCATGGAAACCTTTTCGGCAAGGCTTTTTTTGTAGAAAAAGCCCAGCAGGAACTCATTAGCATAACAGGCCACACCCACCAGCAGGAACTCATTAGCCTATTAGGCCACACCCCCGACAGCACAGCTCATTAGCCTATTAGGCCACACCCTACATGTTGCCAGAAGTGTGGTTATCCAGCCACACCCACCTTTTGCTTCTTATTCTGTTTACCTTGTTTGTTGTCAAAACCCAGGGCTTTTTTTGGAGCAAGAACTCCTTTGCATGTTAGGCCTAATGTACACCCCTAATGTAGCCAATCCTTATGAGTTTCTGTTGTTGGGTGTGGCCTGTTATGCTAATAAGTTCCTGCTGGGCGTGGCCAACTCGGGAGCCAGCCGGAACTCCGTTCCTGTGCGTTCCTGCCCCCAAAACAGCCCTGCTTTTCAGTATGGAATTATACAGGGCGACCCCGGTACTTCGTGTGGGCTTGTAAGATTTCCTTTCCAAGCAACAGCCTCTCCATAGGGAACACGAAACAGTCCTTCACTACGCCTATGTAACATGTGAATCATATAGAATGGTGTCTCCCGACCTGTGAGTTGGGACCCGAAGGTGGGTTGCGTAGTGGGTCACAGACCATCACTGATGGCAGCTCCCGCCCTTTCTTGTCTTTCTCTTTCTTTCCTCCTTGCTGGCTTCTCACATTCTCATCTCCCCCTCCTCCTTTGTGACAATAATGGGGAGGGGGGAAAGCCATCAGTCAACTAGTAACTTTTCCATAGTACCCGAAAGAGGGAGGGAAGCCTGGAGAGTAGGTGGGAGCCATTTAGTGTGACATGGGAAAAACAGAGGAGGATAAAAAGAGGCCTGTGAGTCCATGCCCTCTATCTTGGTGCTCCTTTAGCAGCCCAGTGGTGCTCCTTTAGCAGCAACTGGGCCTCCCCCGCTGCCGGAATGGGATCACCACGTGGACTCACCAGCCCGATGTGCTTCCTGCGCCGCACTTTTGGTTCCCAGCTGCCCTGCTGGTCGATTTTTTGGCCGCCTTCTTCGGGTGCAGGAGGGAGCGGGAGCCAGCTAGCTCCGACCACTCAACCCACCCGATGTTGCCTCTGGCTGCTGCGCCATCATCTATGGTCGTTGACTGCTATAGGGGGGAGTGGGAGCCTGCCCGCTCCGTGCGCTCGACCGGCCCCACTGCTGGACCTCCTGATGGCACCTGGTATATTTTGGCCGCTGTGTGACAGAGTGTTGGACTAGATGGGCCATTGGCCTGATTCAACATTGGCTTCTCTTATGTTCTTATGTTCTTATGTTCTTATGCTGCCGCCTTCCACTTCTGCCTACTCCGATGGCGAGGGTCTCGGGTGCTGGGCCTCCTTCTCTCCAACCCCCGATGCCTCCGGGATAAGGAGTTGCTGTTCCAGAGAGGCCTCCGCCACTCCTGCCCTCGCTCCCCCATCCGAAGCCTCGGATGGGGGAGGGGGCATTTTCTTCTTCTTTGTCCCCATGGTCTCCTGGGGCATTTTCTAAGCTGGGTCTTCCTCCATGTCTCAATGCTCTTCTCCCCCATCTTGCACAGCCCCCTGCATTGCTTCACTTCCCTCCGTCTGCTGTAGGAGATGTATTGCCCCCACCGGCACAGATGCGGTCTCACCCTGTGACCAGCCCAGTGCGTCCACCCCCATCTTCTCCAGACGTTTCCTCCCCTGGATCTGCTTCTGATTCGGAGGATGGCGGTTCAGGGAGGCCAGTAACCCTCCTCAGACCCATCTCCGTCACAACTAGTAGCCGAAGATTTACCGATTTCACCGTTGGAGGACATCTGATCTTACGGCGGCCTAATCAAGCTCATGGCACACTCCCTGGGGTTAGCAATCGCACAGCCCCAACCAGAGATCACTGATGTGATGTTCAATATTATACAGTTCGACACGTCTACAGTGGTAGCACTGCCCATGACAAGTCCTTCTCCAAGCAGTGGAATCTCACTGGGACCGACTTCTCTAACCCAATCTCCACAAGACGGCTCGATCATATGTACCGTATCCAGGAACCTGAGGCGGAATTCCTTTGCTCCCACCCGAAGTCCAATTCGATGGTGGTAACACTCTCCTCCAAGGATAGAAAAACACATTCGACGCCATCGGATAAGGAGAGTCGAAAACTTGACAACTTTGGCCGTTGCTTCTATTCCGTAGGAGCTTTGGGAGTGAAAACGGCAAATTATATCGCGTGTATGGGTCGCTATGAATATTCCCTTTGGGAACAAATGACGAAGTTTCTTGCACTCTCGCCAGACCAACATTGGGATGGCGGACGTAAGCTACAAAAGGAAGGGACGCTGCTTGCGAAACAAATGATTAATTCGGCTAAGCGTGTGGTGGACACTGCATCAAAGACCATGACATCTGGAGTGGCCGTTCGATGCCACTCCTGGCTTCGCACGACCTCGCCGCAGCCTGACTTGAGGTCTTTCATTGAGGACTTGCCATTTGATGGCGTGGAACTGTTCCGTATCACCACGGATTCAGTGTTGCAAGACACGGATAAAAGCCTCAAGGTTTCCAAGAGCTTCAGAATTTCCCTGCCTTATCGCCCTCAAAGACAACGTACATGGTCCCGTTCCAACCGCCATATTATAGGCATTCACCGGAGGACTTATGGAAATCTAGGCGGGCCACATCCTCGTCTAAGTCTCAATACACAGCGGGCAAGGTACCACCCGAAGCCACCACAGACCAAGCCTAAGTCTGGGAAGAACTCCAAGCAGTCTCTTTGACTTTGTGGACACATCCCCCTACATTTCCTGGGACCGTTCTACTTACCTGGGGCTGTTTCATCTAGCCTGGAGTCGAATAACAACAGACTCCTGGGTCCTTTCCATCATAACCCACGGGTATGCGATAGAATTTGTCCGCACACCTACTTCTCCGGCTCTTTGCCTAGAGGGCTGTCAGCTGCTCTCAAAGGAAGCCATCGAGCCCGTCCCTGCCCCAGAACTGGGACAAGGCTTTTATTCCTGCTACTTTGCAATCCCAAAGAAAGACGGAACCCTGCGCCCGATTCTGGACCTCAGGCCCCTGAACGAATTCATCGCATATTGGAAATTCAGAATGGTCCCTCTGCAAAACATCCTGCCACTTCTAACCAAGGGAGGGTGGATCGTCACAATCGATTTGCAGGACGCTTACTTCCACCTGAACATATTTTCAGCACACAAGCATTTTCTCCGATTCACCATCAGGGACGACCACTACCAATATCGTGTCCTTCCGTTCGGCATTTCATCAGCTCCGAGGGTCTTCACAAAGTCAATGGCAGTGGTGGCAGCGCACCTCAGACTGCATGGCCTAATGATTTTTCTGTACATAGACGATTGGCTTCTAGTGGCAGATTCCAAGTCTATTTTGACAGAGAACGTCCAGTGGACCCTAGACCTCTTGAACTCCTTGGGACTCCACGTCAACCATGCAAAATCTCATCTTGTTCCCGTACAGACAGTGGAGTTCATTGGGGCCATCATAGAATCAATGGTGGGGAAGGCCTTCCTCCCCCTGAGTCGGGCCAGACACCTGGCCACGCTGGCAGGTCACCTCAGAACATTATCCACCACTCAAGCACTCAAGATCCAGAGGCTGCTGGGCCTTATGTCGGCAATGATGGCTGTCATCCCGACAGCACGGCTCCGTATGCAAGTGCTACAACTCTGGTTTCGCCGGAATTTCAATCCCAAGCGGCACCCACAGTCTCTACAGCTCCAAATGCTGGATGAGGTCAGACATTCTCTGCAGTGGTGGCAGTCGCTTCACAGTCTGACAGAGGGAACCCCCTTCCAACGACAGATGCCGACGATCACCATTACCACAGATGCGTCTCTCTGGGGGTGGGGAGCGCATCTCGCCGGCCACTGTGTGGGCCCTCCATGGAGCGCGGAGCTACAAGAAAGTCTTATCAATATTCTAGAGCTCCTAGTGATTTTTTTATGCGCTCCAATCATTTCTCCCAATGCTGTCTGGATAGGGAGTCGCTGTCCTAACAGACAATACAACGGCTCTCGCCTACATCAACAGACAAGGGGGAACACGATCACACCGGCTCTGCTCTTTAGCCCTGGACCTGTGGAACTGGTGTATCCTCCATGATGTTTGGCTTTTGGCAGCTCACCTTCCTGGGGTCCAGAATGTCCAAGCGGACTCTCTGAGGAGAGGCGCAGCTCCCCTTCATGAATGGGAGCTCAACTGGAAATATCTCCTTCCAGTGTTCCATCAATAGGGTCATCCCCAAGTGGACACATTTGCTACGCGTCACAACACAAAATGCACACAGTTCTGCTGCCAAGAGAGAACGGACCCTCTGTCGCTGGGGAATGGTCTCCTAATTCCTTGGACAGGGCGTTCTTCATGTTCCCCCTGATCCCTCTTGCTCAATCTGCAGTCTCCAAACAGCTGCCAGCATCCACCTCCAGGTAGGCTTCAGCTTGCTAATCTCCCGTAGGTATGATACATAGAAACCACGAAGAAGATAAACAGATCGCTTACCTGTAACTGATGATCTTCGAGTGGTCCTCTATGCATTCATACCACCCGCCCTCCTTCCCCACTGCTGGCAGCTTCTTCGGTCTATTTACTCCAGAGGTTTCTAGCAGTCAGAAGGAACTGACAGGATACTGGGGCCCCGCCCTCTGGGCATGCGCGGTGGAGGATGCGCGTGCTCATGGGAGGGGCCCCGGATTGCTTTGAGCTTTCTAGAAGTTTCCCAGATCGGAATTGATTCAGGCACTGTTCCCATAGGTGTGAATGCATAGATGACCACTCGAAGATCATCAGTTACAGGTAAGCAACCTGTTTTGGGGCACTATAGAAAATGGAACGCCGGAATAGATGGATATCGAGGTCATAGTTTGCCGAGGGCACCAAAAAAAACCTTGGCTCAAGTAAATTGGGATGTGTGAGTTACCATCCGAAAAAGGTTAGGAATCACTGATATGGAATAAGAGCACTTCTGCTGTGAGCAGTCAGGCACATGAGTAGGCTATACCAGTGTACGTATCCTGCAGCAGTGAATTCAGCAAGGAGAGAAATGTCTGAAGCAGAATGAGTGCTTATTGGTATTTTAATATTTTAATAGTCTGACTTTCTTTACTACACAGTAAGTGTTCTGTGCAGAGTAATGACTCATTCAAGAAGTTAATCAGTGGTACTGGTTTAACAAGTGGTAACTTTTCTTTTTAATCTAGATTCCTGATTACAGAAATGCAGTAATCGTAGCCAAGTCTCCTGACGCAGCTAAAAGGTAATTGTACTTTATTTGGGTAGACAACATTCTGTGTTAGTATTAGAGTATATTAACTGGTGGTTTCGTGTTAAGTTGGAGAACTGGTACAAGAGGAGATGATTCTCCACCCTGAAAACTGAGATTCTCTGAACAAAAAAAATTTAAGTCTTTAAGGTGCCACAAGTCTCTGTTTTTGGTTGCAATGGAATGGAACACTTTGACTGATTTCGCCCAAGGAGTTCCGCCGCCGTCACCCCTCCCTTTGCCCCGTTTCCATTGGTCAATTTCCCACTCGAAGCTGCATGGCCGCATTTTGACCCGCGGCTTCGCCCGATTTTCTCCGCAAATTTCATGATCCTCAAAAAACAGATCACGAAACCACAGGGGGGAATCGGGCGAAGCTGCGGGTCAAAATGCGGCCGCGCGATTTCGAGTGGGAAATCGACCAATGGAAAATGGGGCAAAGGGAAGTGTGACGGCAGCGCAGCCCTTGTGCGAAATTGGTCTTTGAAAATATTTCTCCCCTTTCCATTTTATAACCTGAGTTCACTATGGCCCATGTAATGGTGA
Organism: Gekko gecko; assembly: GCA_029375565.1. NCBI lineage: Eukaryota > Metazoa > Chordata > Lepidosauria > Squamata > Gekkonidae > Gekko > Gekko gecko. The sequence goes on along the minus strand of JAPDNY010000026.1, from coordinate 16,249 downwards.
CAAGATGTTTTCACATCATCACAGAGGGAAAGATGGAAGGAGGTGGGGTTGGAAGGGTGGGGTTGAAATATTAACATTTTTTTGATATTGCAATTAAATATAAGCCTGAAAGTAGAAGAAAGGGTTCATTAAGTGATGCATTTTCTTATATTTAAATGTTTTGATACACTTTATTTTTTTTTTACTTTAAATAAAACATGCTTAAAACACTAGCGTTCTTGCAATACTTTGTCTATTTAGCAGTGTCTGATGACACACACCTCTTGCTCTGAATTATTGCATCAAAATATCTATGCTGTTGCAATCTTGAGTATGCTGTTCAGGTGTGTATCTGTAAGCTGCGAACCTATGATGACGATGCAGCAGCGGCAGAACTGGAAGAAGAAGCAGAAGACATGATAACGACAAAAAGCAGAAAACGAACTGAAAAATCATTTGCTAAAAGAAAATCCAAAAACCTACGGTGAAAAGAGAAATGATCGGTCGCAAACTGTCACTGTTTGAAATGCTTAGAAGTTCAGAAACTCCTCTTCTAAATTGAAACCTGTTTCCCATTCATCTCTTGTGGGTTTATGCAGGGCCCAGTCTTACGCTGAACGGCTGCGGCTAGGACTAGCAGTCATCCACGGGGAAGCTCAATGCACAGAACAAGACATGGATGACGGACGTCATTCTCCCCCAACAGTAAAAAACACTACACTACACACTGGCTTGGAGCTGCCATGTAAGTTGTGGTTTTTCTGTTTTTATTTTGCTTGGGAGTTTTGTGTTGTTGTTTTTTTTAATTATTTTTATTGCAATTTTCAAATGTTTTACAGTGCAATACAAACGTTGTCAACTTGGGGAGCTACACTGAGAGTAGCATTCTAAAAAAACAGTTTAACAATACATTTTAATGTGCCCTTATACTATTTGGTTGAGTAGTGCTAAAGACATAGATATTTTGTTTCGGGAGGCAATTTAAAGAAAAGGACTGAGCTGACTACGTACCGATCTTTGACTATGAAAGGAATGGTAACTTTTTTTACCTTTATATCAAGAGGTCTTTTCTCTCTAGAAAAAGTGACCATTTTTCCGACGGATTGTATAGTTCCCCTCTCATTATGGCTCTCGTCGAAGAAGACTATACATTTCTCTAGTAAAAAGTAATCCCAGACTATGGCATACCGAGAGACTCTTGTGGGTGGTTTGGTTTCTTTCCAGGAACGGGCAATTGTGGCTTTGGCTGCTGTCAACAGTATACTAATTAGTTATTTTGCTTGGGAGTTATTGGGCAAGGTATTTCGTCACCCCAAAATCCCAATGCATTCATGAATTGCAAAGATTTTATCAAGACAGGCTTATAAAAGTTTCCTAGGTTTTTTGTTTGTTTGTTTTCTTTAATAACAAGCACATGCCTGCTTAAGCTAAGAAAAACATTTCAGCAATTTCGCTGGTCACTTCCCTGCATGGTATACTCACATGATCTCTTGTGTGAATGCAAATACTTTGTTTCCCACTTTACAACCTCTGTTTAATAAGGGGATCTCTTTTGTACTATTTCACAATCTCTGAACAAATATAAATAGCAAGGTTACTAAATTCATTCTATTCAGATGTGGTCCATGTTCCTGGACTTTTCACCTAGGGTCAATGGGTGCCTACATCTTTAAAAAAAATTCATTCACTGTTTTGAGGTGGGCTGGGAGAGACAGAAATGAGATGTATTGACTTATTCTATTTGATATTAGTGCCTCTTTTGCATGTTTGCAAATGTTAGGTGAACTGAGTCTTTTTGCTTTCAAAAAAATGCTGGAGCTTTATACCAGGTGAAGGATGATGCAATCCCAGGCAGCCAGTATCTTTATCCACACAAGAGTCTTCAGAGATGGACTTGCCTGGAGAGAATGCCAAAGCCAATCTTTTGCAGTGGCTGAAACTAGAATTAAGAAAGGAAGTTCGGGGAAAGGCTGCAAGAAGCCAAAGAGACAGAAAGCCCAGGCACAGCCCTACCCAGAGGCAGGCGTGCTGAGACGCTTCAGGCAAGGAAAAGAACTGCCTCTAGCAGTACCTCTCCTGCTCTCCCCCCAGACCAAAAAAGGGTAGACAAGAAACCTCTCCTAGGAGAGAAGGCAGTCCCCTCCTGGAGACCCAAGGAGGAGGCTCTGAACCCTCAGTGATGTCTTCTGATAAAGAGGAGGGAGAACTGTCTGAGGAGGAGGAGGAAGTGATAACCCGCAACACAAACTAGACTTTTTCCACAAGAGCTTTATGCACGCCTTCTTCCAAAAGTATCGAGAACTTTAGCGTTGACTCCAAAATCTCAGCAGACAGAAGACCTGGATCCTGAATTCCAATCTGGATCAGGGAAAAAACGGATGCCCAAATCCTCAGTGACACAATCAGGGCTTTCCCCTCCCTGCAGCCTTTTTACAGTATCACGAAGGCTGAATGGGAACATCCCGCAAGACCTCAAGCAACAAATCAGGTTTTTTCTAAGTTTTATTCTCGCACTCCAGAAGCCACCAAGAGAATTAAACTGTCCGGTAGCGGATGATCCAGCGACCGGTCCAGCTTCTAACTCAGTACTACCTATGGAAGACAGCAACCAGAGAAGCCATGGAGAGCTTTCATCAACTTCCACTGAGGAAGAATCTGACTCGGAATTAGGGGCAGCGGCTCCTAAAACTCTTAAAGCCAATTGGGACTATAATCTCAGAAAAAAGAAAGAAAAGCAATAACTTTTATCTCTAAAGCTTGAATTTAATTTACTCTTAACAGACTCTCAGATGCTCTTTATATAGTTAATGATACTGGATGTATCTATTAACCTTTTTCATTTATACTACACTCATCTATTTTTAAGCATAAAAAATGTTTGTAAGCAATTTATGTTCATCGCTTCTTGGATTTTTAGTGGTTATCTTTACTTTCTCCCATAGTTTGTAGATTTCTCTGTAGTTTTTAGATAAAAGCAATAAAAAATGTTTTAAAAAAGTACTGCCTATGGAAGCAAGATGGTCTACCCAAGGATCAGTGTGACAGGCGCATAGAGCAAGCTCTGCGCAGAGATTTTGAGGCCTCGTCCTGCTCATTGCGGGCATCCACAGCTGGCTCCGTGTTTTCCAGGGCTGCTTATGCATGGGCCTCTGACTTGGCCTCGGCAGAAAGTAAAATCATAGAATCATAGAATGTTACAGTTGGAAGGGACCTTGCAGGTCATCTAGTCCAACCCCCTGCACTCTGCGGGAGCATCCCTAAGGAAATCAAAGATGAGATTAAAAAAAGATAGCTTTAGCAACAGCATTTGCAGCAGATGCCACTCTAGATGCTCCACAACAGTCAACCAGGGCCGGGGGCCAGCAGCATGGCTGCCAGGAGGCACAATTGGCTTAGAAACTGGGCCATGGATTCTTCTGCCCAAACCAAGGTAGCGGTGGTGCCTTTTAAGGGCATTAATCTTTTTGGCGATGGGCTAGATAAATGCTTAACAGAAAACCAAAAGAAAAAGAAGGTCCTCCGATCTAAAAAGAAGGATGTTAAATCTCAAAAACGGTTTCAATCCTTTTGGGACAGTAAGAAAACAGATAAGTCAAGCTTCACAAGACCTTTCAAAAGCAGATGGCAAAGCAGACCAGGAGATAATAAATCCTCCCTCGCCCCTAAGAGCAATCAAGGAGCAAGAAACAACAAGAAGGGAACCTCGGCGTGACTATGCCGAGATACAACCAAAAGGAATAGGAGGACGCCTACAACCCTTTGCCCAGCGGTGGCGGGAGACAGTGAACGATCAGTGGGTATTGGAAACAATATCCCACGGGTACTCTGTAGAATTCAGAAGGCATTCCACGCAAACATCTGATTCAGATCCCCAAAAAATGCATCGGAACAGAAACACAAGTTACTTCTGGGAGCCATTCAACACCCACTGGACATAGGGGCAATAGAGAAGGTTCCAGAAACTCGGGTGAATCGGGGGGGTGTACACCATCTTTTGAGGCCATGGCATTGTGCCCTATGAAGATTCTCTCTGTTATTTTTAGTGGCGGTGACTTCAGCGAAAAGGGTGTCGGAGCTGAGGGCCCTATTGGTGAATGGGAGAACGTTGCATTTTTCACAAGGATAGAGTGGCGTTACATCCAGACCCAGCATTCATTCCCAAAACAAATTCGGTTTTCCATCGATCGGAGCAAATTACACTACCTTCGTTTTGTCTGAGTTGGCACTGCCTGGACGTGCGCAGGGCACTCAGTTACTATATTGATAGAACAAGGCAGTTTAGACAATCAGAGATGTTATTTGCATGTTTTAAGAAGTCTTCCATGGGACAACAGGAGTCTACATCTACCCTTAGTAGGTGGGTACAAGACTGCATTACAATGGCGTACAAGGCAAAGGGCTTAGTGCCCCCTGAAGGTCTCAACGCTGTTAGGGGCGCCACTTGCATAGATCCTTCATCCTGAGGATCTGCAAGGCGGCGACATGCCGTGCACTCATTCCAGACACTATAGAGTAGTAGCTGCCTGGCGGAGAGCTGCAGCATGCCCTGTGAGTCCGGAAGCCGGATAACCCTCCCCTGGGGCACAATGCTTATTCATGTCCCAGAAGGAAAGGCTGTCCCACTCCCGGAACAACGGAGAATGGAATATTGGTATTCGCTTACTGTGAAGCTTCCTTCTCGGTGTTCCAGGAGTGGGACAGTCCCGCCCGCCCAGTTTTGGGAACACGGGGCAGCTTCCGGATGCAACAGGGGGCGGGTGCTGTCTTGTAGACGTCATCGGACCAGGTCACAGTCCGACCGTTTACATTCTACTTTGTTCAGAGTTCTTGTGTTTAGGGTTGGACGGAGTCGATAGACATATGTCAATGTTGTTGGGAGAGCGTGTTTGCAGTGATAGTGTTCCGGGCAATGTTCCTGTGACAGACTTAAAGATCTGGGACCAGCAGAGAATAAAACACAGAACACTGCTGGGTCACGTGACAGAGTGAGGAGGGGGCCATTTAGCTCGGAACCCTCAGTGATTGGCAGATAACAGACAAACGGTTCCGTTGGGAACGGGCAGTTGAGGGAAGCCGCGGAGGAGTTCGGTGTGGGAGACAGAGAGCGGAGAAGAAGTCTGTCAGAGAACCGAAGCAGCTCTCTGTGGAAGAACCTGGTTGACTGAGTTCCTCAGAAGGAAGGGGACAGTGACCAGACGGTTAAAACTTAACACAGCATAGTCACACACCATTGAGACCTCTCTCCTTAAAAAGGGACTGGAGGTGGTTTAGAAAGGGCTAAAGGACGGTCTGGCAGGAGTCTGGAAAGCTGGCGTGGTGACCAGGGAGACCCAGAGGGACCGGTTCGAGAAAGCCCAAGGAAAACCACAAAGCAGTTGCGGGAGAGGAGGGGAGTAGGCGTGTGTAGAGAACTGATGAACATCTATGTATGAACTGAAAGTAGTAAACATACCGCCTAAGTGAACGTAAGGGCAAGCGTTTAGCCTGAAAGGAAACAAATTATCCTCTGTATATATCTTCCATCCCCCTGTTTGAGTTTTCTGGAAATAAAGTACTATTCTGTTTTCGAAGTGGACAAGGCTTGGTGCCCGGCTCTTAACAACAAAAAGCAAATATACCTAGCAGTGGTCCTCAACAGATATATAAAGTCAAAACAATTACCCCGAAGAGGCATTTAAAAAATTGCTTAGAGAATTGGTCAGAAGAAATCAGCAGCAGCTCTGACAAGGCGCCACACGCAGCCCCTCACAGTATTGTCAATATAGAAGGGGCGTGTGTCATAGTTCCCTCTAAGCTGTGGAGTCTTGGGAGCAAAAGTTCTACTTTGTGAGCTACTGGCATTAAAGTTGTGAGTGAGCGATCTGGCTGCTGCATAAGTTAGTTTGCTCTGGAGCCATCCTCCCTGAGCTGAGACAAAAAAATGTGAGCCGGAGGCTAAAAAACTGTGAGCCTGCTCACACTAATTCAGCTTAGAGGGAACATTGGTTCCGGGCCGTGGAGAGTTCATGGCTTGGAGACGACTGGGGCAACCCTGAGGGAGACGCCCCTCCCCCTGCCGGATCAATCATCAGGACCGGCCCTGCTAGAGGAGGAGGAGGAGGAGCCTAATCCCGGAAGGAAGGACTGCCCCACTCCCAGAACACCAAGGAGGAAGCTTCGCGGTAAGTGATTACCAATCTTCCATTTTAGATATCTAAATGTAATGGTACTTTGGAAACACTTGACATCTGCAGGGGACTTGAGGTGTGCTCAATTCTAGAACTTGTATTTTAAAAGATGGGTAAAATTGGCGATGCGTCTTGTAACTTTCCTTTAGATAGGGTTGCCCACAGGCTTGCAAAAAATGTCCCATTCCTTTAGTTAAGAGGCTTAATATGTGGAATTGGGCAGCCGAAGCTTTTCATAGCATGGAAGATGGTGACATCCAATCAAGCCTCTGTTAAAGGGGCAGAATATTTTTCTCCAGGCAGTTGGCCAACTCTACCTTCAGAATTAATGCAATGGCAATACTTTGTCACTAAGAGCATTATTAAGGCCACGCTTTGCACTATCTGTCATGTAGACTAGGGGAAAATGAGTTTGCATCAATGTGTGCATTTTAGGAGGACGATACAGTGCTTTACGTGTAAATGTCCTTACAGGTGCTGTAAATGAATAGTGCAGTAAACTTGCGGGTCTAATTTTTTCTTTTTCTTTAGTGATGATGGCCAAAGAAAAACCACCGATAACAGTAGTTGGAGATGTCGGAGGTAGAATCGCCATAATTGTGGTAAGAAACCAAAGTCCTGTAGAATGAATAGGAGCTTCCTCTGTTTTTTCCTTCCCTCTAATGGATGTGGGCGGGATTTCAGTTCTGGCTAAGAAGGTTTAAGTCGATTATTGTGGTGTGGGATGCTAAATATTCTGAAAGTGATTTGATTTCCCTGTTTAATCAAATAGGGATGTTGTACTCCAGTATGACTTATTATGGCATGTGAAAAGTTTGGTGTAGCATTTAAGTGTGCGAACTCTAATCTAGGAGCACCGGGTTTGATTCCTCACTCCTCCACTTGCACCTGCTGATGTGACTTTGGGTTAGTCACAAGCTTTGTCAGAACTGTTCTTGAAAAAAGAGTAGTTTCTGTCAAGAGCTCTCTCAGCCCCACCTACCTCACAGGGGGTGTCTGTTGTGGGGTGGGGAAGGGAAGGGAGTTTGTGAGCCGCTCTGAGACTCCCTTGGGTAGTGAAGGGCAGGGTATAAATCCAATCTCCTCCTCTTCTTCTACGTCACAGGGTGTCCGTTGGGGGGTGGGGAAGGGAAAGGAGTTTGTAAGCTGCTCTGAGACTCCTTTGGGTTGTGAGGGGCAGGGTATAAATCCAATCTCTTCTTCTTCTTCTACCTCACAGGGTGTCCATTGTGGGGAGGGGAAGGGAAAGGAGTTTGTAAGCCGCTCTGAGACTCCTTTGGGTTGTGAGGGGGGGTATAAATCCAATCTCTTCTTCTTCTTCTACCTCACAGGGTGTCCATTGTGGGGAGGGGAAGGGAAAGGAGTTTGGTAAGCCGCTCTGAGACTCCTTTGGGTTGTGAGGGGCGGGGTATAAATCCAATCTCTTCTTCGTCTTCTACCTCACAGGGTGTCCATTGTGGGGAGGGGAAGGGAAAGGAGTTTGTAAGCCGCTCTGAGACTCCTTTGGGTTGTGAGGGGCGGGGTATAAATCCAATCTCTTCTTCTTCTTCTTCTACCTCACAGGGTGTCCATTATGGGGAGGGGAAGGGAAAGGAGTTTGTAAGCCGCTCTGAGACTCCTTTGGGTTGTGAGGGGTGGGGTATAAATCCAATCTCTTCTTCTTCTTCTTCTACCTCACAGGGTGTCTGTTGTGGGGAGGGGAAGGGAAAGGAGTTTGTAAGCCGCTCTGAGACTCCTTTGGGTTGTGAGGGGCGGGGTATAAATCCAATCTCTTCTTCTTCTTCTTCTTCTACCTTACAGGGTGTCCGTTGTGGGGAGGGGAAGTGAAAGGAGTTTGTGAGCCGCTCTGAGACTCCTTTGGGTTGTGAGGGGCAGGGTATAAATCCAATCTCTTCTTCTTCTTCTTCTTCTACCTCACAGGGTGTCCGTTGTGGGGAGGGGAAGGGAAAGGAGTTTGTAAGCCGCTCTGAGACTCCTTTGGGTTGTGAGGGGTGGGGTATAAATCCAATCTCTTCTTCTTCTGGAAAGGGGGAAATGGCTCAGTGGTAGAGTTTATCCTTTGCATGCAGAAGGTCCTGGTTTCAGTACCAGGATCTTCGCTTAAAATGATCAGGTGATGTGAAGATCTGAGGCCCTGGAGAACCACTCCCATTCTGAGTAGACAGTACTGACCTTGATGGACCAGTGATCCGACTCCGTATAAAGCAACTTCTTGTGTAGATTCCTGAAATTTTCCTATTTTTATTGAAGTACTTTGTAATAGGCCTTACCAAGGACTCTTACGTGTGCTGTTAAAATCCTTTGCATGTTGATCTCCTAGGCAGGTGGCTGCGTATGGTAAGTCGTTTGGAGGAAAGGTGCTTCAAGAAAAAGAGGCCTAGCTCGTCTTAAAAGCATTACCCCATTTGTTGATAGGATACCTGGTCACATTGATATGAACAAAGCAAGACTTCACTGGCTTCTATCAGATAAGAATGCAGAGATTACGCGTTCAGTTGCTGAGTTTCGTGCATTGATTCTTAGATTGCGGGAGTCACATGTTAAAAGTTTTTAAATTTAGAAGAAGAAGAAGAAGAAGAGATTGGATTTATACCCTGCCCTTCACTACCCAAAGGCGTCTCAGAGCGGCTTACAAACTCCTTTCCCTTCCCCTCCCCACAACAGACACCCCCTGTGAGGTAGGTGGGGCTGAGAGAGCTCTGACAGAAACGGCTCTTTTTCAAGGATAGCTCTGACAGAACTATGGCTTGCCCAAGGTCGTCCAGCAGATGCAAGTGGAGGAGTGGGGGAATCAAATCCGGTTCTCCCAGATGAGAGTCCGAGCACTTAACCACTACACCGAACTGGCTTTCTTTTATTCTGTATATTATCCTCGTTTTTTCCTTCTTTTTCATACTATGTTTGTATTGTATGCCAGCCTTAAGGCCGTAATAATAAAACTAACTAGCTAACTAAGAGGCCTAGCTAGCCTTAGCCCTTTCGCATGCTGAGTGTGAGTTTCCTATTGTGTCACAGAACTCCATATAGCCCTAAGCAAGCTTGCTTTAGTGTGCTCCTTCACCTGGTGGTGTGTTCAACCTATATTTCATCATTTCACAACTTCCCAGCCCAGAATTATAACGTACATAAGCACATTTTGGTTGCCCACCGGTCCACGGGGCTGACTGAGACTAGTATCGGGAGCCCAGTGCATGACGTGAAGTCCCACAGACAGCAAGAAGGGGGGAAAAGGTGCCTGCATTTCAGTAGGAAATGTTCTCAGATCCCAGTTTTGGTCTGCAGCCACAATGCAACCAAGACCACACAGAAAGCCACATTCGACAGCAAACTGTACAACAGATAAGTCTGCCCAAAGACGTTTTTGTGCTTCGAAAGATCACAGATCTTAATATGTTGTCGAAGGCTTTCACGGCCGGAGTTCATTAGCTGCTGTAGATTTTCCGGGTTGTGTGGCCGTGGCCTTGGCATTGTTGGACCTGAGGTTTCGGCAGCAGCTGTGACCAGCATCCTCAGGAGTATAACACAGAAAATTGGAGTACTCTCTGTGTCAAAGTGAGCAGAAAAATGGTAGGCAGGTAATTTTTATCTACTCAGGAAGGTGGGGTATGGCTGAGTCATTATCTTGTTGGAGTTCTCCAGGCTATGAACATGCTAATGGAGGGGCTTTCCTGAGGAGGTTCTTTTGTCTATGGATTGTTTCCTGAGGAGAATCTGGAAAATCTACAGCAACTAACAGATCTTAATCTTTATTAGTTCTTTCCCAGGGAAATATTTTCATCCCTGTTTTACAATCAACAATATTTTTCACTGCTAAATAAACATTTAAAGTTTGCCTCAAGCATATGTATAAAAATTGTTAGAGAGCCTTAGGGCCTTAGCAGGCAGGCAGCCTAACAGTTGACAGTGTAATACAAATTTCGGTTGGCGGCACGCCAGAGTTTTTCATCCATTACTTTGAACGGACACTGAAGTATTTCCAAGCCATTCTTGACTTAGTGGAGGTAGTCAAGGGGTTGTGGGGCAAGAGAAGTTTCCGGATTTTTAAACCTGGATTTATTTTGCCTGTCAGGATGACATCATTGACGATGTGGAAAGCTTTGTGGCAGCTGCAGAGATCCTGAAAGAGCGTGGCGCTTACAAGATTTTTATCATGGCCACCCACGGGCTCCTGTCTGCAGATGCGCCGCGCCTGATTGAAGAGTCCTCGATCGATGAGGCAAGTCTTGATGGACTGTGTAAACCAATAGCGGGGACACTTTGCTATCAAGAGTCGTGTTACGTTGGCTGCGTTTGAACCCGTCTTCAGAGAGGCAGAAACTCTGAGCAGAGTACAAGGCTGGCACTTGCATACCGTTATCTAACGAGAAGCAGCCTCGACTGATTTCTGCTTGCATCCGTTTCTTTGTACTTCCTATAGCAGATGATTACAGCACAGGGCAGAGGTGGTTCAAGTTCAAATACTTTTGCTGAAATCTGAGACCAGATTTCCACCTGTTTATCACCTAAAACTGAGCCTTACACTCAGGTTTGTTTTCCTTAACACATACCTTTGCTACTGAAGCACAGAACATCTTTGCCCACCTCCCGCTCTTTGTATTACACCGGATGTGATCTCCCCAACTGCCTATCAGACAGCACTCTAGAAATGCAGCTCTGCATTCGGGCTCTGCGGGATTGGCTTTTTTTAGATTCAGGTTTAACGAAGCTGAATTCCTGAGTATACTCAAATACCAATTCCAGTAATGTATCGGTATCCGGAAATATTTGGGAACTAGGCAGAAGGTAAAGCCGAACTGGGGGGGAAACCCCCCCAAATGCCGAAAACACATTTTTCGGGGTTTTCCCCTAGTTCGGCTTTACCGAATGCACACCCTTACTTTGTACCGTGTCACTTGCCTAACACTTTCACTCTGTCCCCCAATCCCAGGGAGATTATCAGTTGTAGTGACAGGAGGAAGTCGAGTGAGCACTTTTAGCTGCGATGGCATAGTTGTGTTTTGCTAAGTAAGACTATGGCAGCTGCGCCTGTGCTGCAGTCTCTCTTCTGGGCTTAAAACCTAAGTGCCACGAACACTGCTTTACCTAGGCCTTGGTGTTCTCCCTGGGGGCTAATACCATGGTAGATTGTACGGCTGAAATAAAACTCTGCATAGCTGCCTTCACGGTGCGTTTTTCTTTTATGGGTCCATTTTCTCTTGGCAAGGAGCTGTGGTGGCTCAAGTGGTTAAGATGCTGAACTGCAGGCTGTGGAAGGTCAGTAGTTCAGCAGTTCGAGACCCGAGAGTGCCGCATGACGGAGTGAGCTCCCATCTCTAGTTCCAGCTCCTGCCAACCTAGCAGTTCGAAAGCAAGAAATGGCAAGTAGATTCTCCCGCCTATTGTACGGGGTACCTGTATGGATTCAGAACTTTAATAAAAGAGTAGAACTAGTAAGTTGTACCTTCTTCCGTAGGATTCTAGGTTTACCTAACTCCGTCTCCTATTTTTCCCTCTGTGCGGAGCTAGGTTTTCATCTTATTGAATCTCGGGCGTGGATCACCACTATCAAATACTGGTTGCATCTGCATTTTAGTTCCCCTTCCAACAGCCTTATTGTTCAACTTCTTGCAGACCCATATATTTCTACCTGGTCACAAGCCATAGTGCATAAAATCAAAACTATGGGAATTGATTTGGATTCTCTGTACAATTGCGGCAAGTAGATAAATAGCTACCACTTTGGTGGGAAGGTAACAGCATTCCGTGCGCCTTGGTGTTTAGTCATGCCAGCCACATGACCACAGAAACGTCTTCGGACAGCGCTGGCTCTTCGGCTTTGAAACGGAGACGAGCACCGCAACCCTAGAGTCGGATTTGACTGGCTTTCAAGCAAGGGAACCTTTACCTTTTTCTTGGCAGCTGAGCAGCTGTGCTCATAGAGTTTATCAGCCTGTATGGAGAAGCGCTTTACAGGGTACCACTGAGCCGATCTCCTTTGCAGCGATCGTTACTAGACGGTCACTCTTAGTTTTCCTTCTAGTTCTTTGCAGCATTTGTATTCATCTCATCACAAACCCTGGGGGGGGCCATTCTTTCCCCAGGTAATCTAAAAATCTGGCTGCAATCTCACGTTATATCAGGCCGTTGTAATGACAGATAAAATCTGGTGGGATGTGGAGACCACTGAAAACCATTGGTTTTTTTATTATTATTTTAAGGCAGCTATTTCAGCCACGTTTCTAACATTTCCCCTTTCGGGTCTCTCAATAGGTGGTGGTCACCAATACCGTTCCTCACGAAGTGCAGAAGCTGCAGTGTCCCAAGATAAAGACTGTCGATATCAGCTTGATCCTCTCCGAAGCCATCCGCCGAATCCACAACGGGGAATCCATGGCTTACCTCTTCCGCAACATCACTGTCGACGATTAGATTTTTTTCTTCTTCTCACTCCTCCCGTCTGGTTTCCTTGAACAGAAGAGAGAGTGGAAATGTGCATGAGACACCGGTGCCGTAAAGTTGACAGTATACAGTTTTTGAGATCTTATAAGGGGGGAATGGGTGTTCAGGGACTGTTGCCACGAGACCAGAGCAACTACTAAGAGTTTCACATCTTTTCGGAGGCTGAACTAGATCAGGATGCATCAGGCACCGGAGTCTGTTTAAAATGGCTTTGAAGGAGACTGTTGGCGGCCTCTTGATTGTTATTGTGTGAGGGGAAACTGGGAAAATGACCTTGACGACTTATTGAGATTTGGCTTACTCCACAAATTCTCTAGGAGCGAGTGCTGTCAAACTACTTGGTAGAATTTGGGTTTCTTTTTGCATCACTGGCACGTGCGAGGCCCCTCTTTCCTAATCGAACCGACGCAGCCGAGCTTCCTTTTGTGAAATCATCTACAAATAAGCTTCATCTTATGGCAGCTTAGGTAATTTCATCAGCAATAACATAGCATGATGCTAAGTGATTCCAAAATGGTGGTAGAAAACAGAATGTACTTTCTCTCCTCTTGTGGAACTGTAGGTTCTAATACTGTCCAGCTGGCAAGTACCTCTTACCTAAAGTTTGCAGGTAACCTGTCTCAGATGGCGTGCTGTGTTCAGGGTTGAAGCATGCTGGCCAGAAAATATAGAGACATCCAGGTCATACGTAACTGTACCTTACCCACTTAACTGAAGAGTTAACCTAGAAAAAAATTACTTTTGTGAATCGGTTAAATTATAAGAGATTGCTATATACGGCCGTGTTAACACTGACGTCTTTGCTTGGGTGATTCAGCCGGCATCCTAATGTGGCGGCTCTTAATATTTTACCAGAAAAAAACCGATGGCATTTCGTATCTCTTCGGGACGTTCCATTAGATGATAGCCTCTGGCTTGGAAGGGAAACGACGTACTCCTTGTGTTTGCAACACCTTCTGGAGTGTTCCACTAATAAGATTCCTGCAGTCTGTTTAGCAGATTTCATCCATTCATTTAATCCCTATCCAAAGCAAGTTTTCTTTGCTTTGGTCATTAGGATTTCTAGTGATTTGCAAAACTACAAGACAGTGCAAGTGCTGTAGTTTGCCACCAAATGATGATCGGCTGAGATACTGTAAAAAAAACAAAACCTAAATACTCAAACACATTGGCTGGCCACATGTTATCATCAAGAGTGTTCACAGAGTTACCTGATGGAAAGTTAATGCTACTTTATTATTCTGTTAAAATAAAAAAGGATAATCTTTGCCAGTCTGTGTGTACTGAAGGCCTAAGTCTGCCACCTGTGGGCTAGTGGATGAGAAGATGCCGTGGTCTTCCCTACCTACCTCGTGGTAGCAACCGCTCTGCCACTCAAAAGGCAAGAACGACCGTAGTTGCGTAGCGATGGAGGCGAGATTAAGTGAAGCCGATGCCACTGCTGGTGCCCATCTTATCTATCTGTCAAATCCTGTCGAGCGGTGTTAACCTAGCCCAGTTTGCCCCAGTCCTTTCCTCTGCAGTAGTTTTGACTAATTTACTCAACAGGTAACATTCAGCCCTGCCCAGGGGTCATTTTGTAGAAAAAGAGGTGAAGGAGCTCATTAGCATAACTTATTTGCATATACCACATCCCCTGACATCACCGGAAGTGTGTCAGAAGGAAACACCTACCGCTCAGGCTCCACCCCTAGGGACTGTCGTTCCACTCTGGGGGCTGTCATTCCAGTCCCGGAATAGCCTATCTGGGCCCAGGTGGAATGCTACATGTGCTGCTTTGTGCTCCTCCTAGGAGCTGGGGGCGGGGCTTGCCGCCGCCTGTGCTTCTAACTGCCGGAGCTCCGCTCCTGTGCTCTCCTGCTCCAAATGACCCCTGGCCCTGCCTCCCTTGGGCACTGCTGCTTGCTTTAGAGAATTCAGGGTCCAAATTTAGAAAACCTAACATTTTCATAAAATTCTTTTTGTCACACGTGAATTTTCGTATGATGTTGCTGCTGTGACAAAACCAAAGACGGTGAAATTCTGCCTTTAGAGAACTACATCAAAGGGACAAAGGCCTGTGTGCAGGTCCTAGATTGACCAAACGTGTGTTCCTTTGCCACAGATCTTCAGCTTTCAAAGTTCCCTTGCCCGGATCACTCTCTGTCTCCTAACAAGTTTGTAGCTCCTTCAAGTTTCTCCCACACCCCAACTTTCTTCTTGGTTTCCTTAGCTATACATTTCCATTAGGCTTAGAGCTATTTTGGGGCAGGAACACACAGGAATGGAGTTCTGGCAGGTTCCCGAGTTGGCCACGCCCAGCAGGAACTCATTAGCATAACAGGCCACACCCAACAGCAGAAACTCATTAGGATTGGCTACATTTGGGGTGTGTGGCCTAACCCGCAAAGGAGTTCCTGCTCCAAAAAAAGCCCTGGGTTTTGACAACAAACAAGGTGAACAGAATGAGAAGCAAAAGGTGGGTGTGGCTGGATGGCCACATGTCTGGTAACATGGGGGTGTGGCCTAATATGCTAATGAGCTGTGCTGCTATTAGGGCATGGCCTATTATGCTAATGAATTCCTGCTGGGCTTTTTCTATCTCCTGGTCTTACGTCATCCAATCTGCTCTGGGCTTGGGGCCCCTTATTTTTTCAGCTTCCTGCTGAAAATGGCTTTGATCATTCACAGAAAATGCCTAAAAGATGTACATGACTCATGTGTGCTCCTTTCAAAACGTTTGAAGCCCTGTAGTGCTGTGAAGATTCCGGATTCTTCCTGCAGCTGTGGACTCTACCTTGAAGCACAGAAAGAAGAGACGCAGCTTGCTCATGTATCTTGCAGGTTCAAGGAAGAAGAGAAGAGGAGATTGGATTTATACCCCGCCCTTCCCTCCCCAAAGGTGTCTCAGAGCGGCTTACAAACTCCTTTCCCTTCCCCTCCCCACAACTGACACCCTGTGAGGGAGGTGGGGCTGAGAGAGCTCTGACAGAAACTGCTCTTTTTCAAGAACAGCTCTGACAGAACTACAGCTTGCCCAAGGTCATCCAGCAGGTGCAAGTGGAGGAGTGGGGAATCAAACCCGGTTCTCCCAGATTAGAGTCCGCGCACTTAACCACTACACCAAACTGGAGGGATAAAGGGGGAGGTGCTGGAAGGAATTAACACACACACACAATCCATTTTGTGGGGAAACATAGCCACAGCTTATTTGTTAACACATAGGTTCAATGGTGCAACACAGGGATGGATCCAAGCACTGGGCAACCCTGCCTGCCCCCTGATGGAACCCTTCTCCCAGCCTGCCTGCTGGGGGATTGCCCATGGGGTGACAGGATACTGGGGCACGGGAGGTAGTAGTTCTGCTCTATTCTGCTATGGTCAGGCCTCCCCTGGAGTCCTGTGTCCAGTTTTGGGCACCACATTTCAGGAAGGATGTTGACAAGCTGGAGCGTGTCCAGAAGAGGGCGACCAGGATGGGTGAGAGGGTTGGGATCCAAGTCTTAACGAGGAAAGGCTGAAAGAATTGGGTCTGTTTAGCCTGGGAAAGAGAAGACTTAGAGGGAACATGATGGCAGTCTTCAAGTATTTGAAGGGCCGTCATGTAGAAGACGGAGCAGATCTATTCTCTCTTGCTCCGGATTGCAAGACTAGATCTAATGGGTGGGAATTACAAGGGAGTCGTT